>JANJGN010000742.1:0-291793 GCA_026770705.1 Isurus oxyrinchus | reverse complement strand
CCCTCTACCCCCCCCCCCCCCGCACCCTCACTTCCCCACCCCCCCCGCACCCTCACTTCCCCACCCCCCCCCACACCCTCACTTCCCCACCCCCCCGCCACACCCTCACTTCCCAACCCCCCGCCACACCCTCACTTCCCACCCCCCCCCCCACACCCTCACTTCCCCACCCCACCCCCGCACCCGCACTTCCCAACCCCCCACACCCTCACTTCCCAACCCCCACCCCCCCCACTTCCCAACCCCCCACCCCTCCCGCGCCCTCACCTCCCAACCCTCCACCCCCCCCGCGCCCTCACTTCCCAACCCCCCCCCGCGCCCTCACTTCCCAACACCCCCCGCGCCCTCACTTCCCTACCCCCCCCCCGCGCCCTCACTTCCCAACCCCCCACCCCCCCCACACCCTCACGTCCCAACCCCCCCCCACACCCTCACTTCCCAACCCCCCCCACACCCTCACTTCCCAACCCCCCCCCCACACCCTCACTTCCCAATCCCCCCCCACACCCGCACTTCCCAATCCCCCCACCCCCCACACCCTCACTTCCCAACCCCCCACCCCCCACCCTCACTTCCCAACCCCCACCCCTCCCGCGCCCTCACCTCCCAACGCCCCCCACACCCTCACTTCCCAACCCCCCCCCACACCCTCACTTCCCAACCCCCCCACACCCTCACTTCCCAACCCCCCCACCCGCCTCCCAACCCCCCACACCCTCACTTCCCAACCCCCCCCACACCCTCACTTCCCAACCCCCCCCCACACCCTCACTTCCCAACCCCCCCCACACCCTCACTTCCCAACCCCCCCCACACCCTCACTTCCCAACCCCCCCCACACCCTCACTGCCCAACCCCCCCCACACCCTCACTTCCCAACCCCCCCCCACACCCTCACTTCCCACCCCCCCCACACCCTCACTTCCCCACCCCCCCCACACCCTCACTTCCCCACCCCCCCCACACCCTCACTTCCCCACCCCCCCCCACACCCTCACTTCCCAATCCCCCCCCACACCCTCACTTCCCCACCCCCCCCACACCCTCACTTCCCCACCCCCCCCACACCCTCACTTCCCCACCCCCCCCACACCCTCACTTCCCCACCCCCCCCCACACCCTCACTTCCCAACCCCCCCCCACACCCTCACTTCCCAACCCCACACCCCCACACCCTCACTTCCCAACACCCCCCCACACCCTCACTTCCCAACCCCACACCCCACTGCGCCCTCACTTCCCAACCCCCCCCCCACACCCTCACTTACCCCCCCCCCACACCCTCACTTCCCAACCCACCCCCCACACCCTCACTTCCCAACACCCCCCCCACACCCTCACTTCCCAACCCCCCCCCCCACACCCTCACTTCCCAACCCCCCACCCCCCTGCGCCCTCTCTTCCCAACCCCCCACCACCCCCTCACCGACCCCAGGCCCGTGGCACCCAACCCACTCACCGTCCCCCTCCGCTCACCCCGCCCACCACTCCCTCGCGCCGCCCTCTCCCTCCCTCCTGCCACCGCCCCCCCCTGCCGCTCCCCTTCCCCCCAAGCCGCTCCCCTTCCCCCCAAGCCGCTCCCCTTCCCCCCAAGCCGCTCTCCCCGTCCCTCCAGCCGCTCCCCCGTCCCTCCAGCCGCTCCCCCGTCCCTCCCCAGCCGCTCCCCCCTCCCTCCCCAGCCGCTCCCCCCCTCCCTCCCCAGCCGCTCCCCCCCTCCCTCCAGCCACTGCACCCCTCTAACCCACAGGCCACTCTGCCTCCCTCCCACCCGTCACTCCCCCCACCTCCCTCCGAACATATTATCCCACCTTCTCACCACGTTCACCTCACCGTCCCTATCGCCACTGCTCCCCACTATCCCTTCCCTCTTCCCCAATGCCCACCACCCCGTGATTTCCCCCTCGGTCAGAGCCTCTGCTCTCCCTCACCCTCTCCCACACTCACTCGCTCATGTTCAGTGTCAGTGAGAGATCGTCATCCTTGGAGAAGAGGAGGATGAGGAAGTGGTATCGAGTTTGCCCCTGTTTGATTGGAGGATCCAGGCTGATCTGTAACGCAGGTCAAACAAAGAACATCATGTCTAACCCCGTGCTGTACCTGTCCTGGGAGTGTGTGATGGGGACAGTGTAGAGGGAGCTTTACTCTGTATCTAACCCCGTGCTGTACCTGTCCTGGGAGTGTTTGATGGGGACAGTGAAGAGGGAGCTTTACTCTGTATCTAACCCCGTGTTGTACCTGTCCTGGGAGTGTTTGATGGGGACAGTGTAGAGGGAGCTTTACTCTGTATCTAACCCCGTGCTGTACCTGTCCTGGGAGTGTTTGATGGGGACAGTGAAGAGGGAGCTTTACTCTGTATCTAACCCCGTGTTGTACCTGTCCTGGGAGTGTTTGATGGGGACAGTGTACAAAAGAACACCAGAAATAGGAGACCACCATTCGGCCCCTCGAGCCTACACTGCCATTCAGACTGATGGTCTTGCGTTTCAATTTTCACCTTCCCATCTAACCCCGATAACCTTTGATTCCCTTGTCTAACAAGAATCTATCTACCTCCGCCTTAAAAATATTCAGTGACCCCTGAGGCAGAGAGTTCCAAAGTCAAAAGAATTCTCATCTCTGTCCTAAAAGGGGCGACCCCTAATTTTAAAACAGTGCCCACCCCCACCTCCTTGTTCTGGACTCACCCACAAGAGGAAACACCCTCTCCACATCCACCTTGTCAAGACCGTTCAGAATCTAATATATTTCATTCAGGTCCCCCTCCATCTCCTGAGCTCCAGTGGAAACAAGCCCAGTCTGTCCAACCTTTCCTCATAAGACAACCCGCTCATCCCAGGTATCGATCTAGTAAACCTCCTCTGAACCATCTCCAATACATTTACATCCTTCCTTAAATAAGGAGACAAATCTGCGCACGGTATTCGAGATGCGATCTCACCAACGCCCTGTATAACTGAAGCATAACATCCTTATTTTTATGTTCAACCCCTCTGGTAATAAAGGACAGCATTCCATTAGCCGCCTTAATTACTTGCTGAACCCGCAGACTAACCTTTTGTGACTCATGCACTAGAACGCCCAGATCCCTCTGCACCTCAGAATTCTCCATTTAATTAAAACTCTACATTTTTTGTTCTTCCTGCCAAAGTGAACAACTTCACATTTTCCCACATTAAACTCCATTTTCCAGATCTTTTCCCACTCACTCAACCTATCTACATCCATCCACAACCTCATGTCCTCTACACAACACACTTTCCTAACTATCTTTGTGTCATCTGTAAATTCAGCTACCGTGTCTTCACTCCCTTCATCTAAGTCACTGATGTAAATTGTAAAGAATTGAGACCCCAGTACAGACCCCTGTGGGACTCCACTCGTCACATCCTGCCAAGCAGAAAAAGACCCAGTTATGCCTCCTCTCTGCTTCCTGTTAACCAGCCAATCTTCTATCCAGGCTAATATGTTACCCCCTACACCATCAGCTTTTACTTTCCGTAATAATCTTTGATGTGGCAGCTTATCAAATGCCTTCTGGAAATCCAAGTACAGCAAATCTACAGGCTCCCCTTTATCCACTGTGCATGTTACTCCTTCAAAAAACTCCAATAAATTAGTTAAACATGATTTTCTGTTCACAAAATCATGTTGACTCTTCTCAGTTACCTTGAATTTCCCTAAGTGCCCAGCTAAACCCTCCTTAATGATCGATTCTAATAACTTCCCCACGACAGACGTCAATCGAACTGGCCTGTAGTTTCCTGTTTTCTGCCTCCCTCCCTTCTTGAATAGATGGATTATATTTGCTACTTTCCAGTCTGATGGAACCTTTCCAGAATCTATCGAATTTTGGAAAATTAACACCAGTGCCTCGACTACCTCATTCACCACCTCTTTTAAGACCCTGGGAGAAGGTCCATTGGGACCCGGAGATTTGTCAGCCCACAGCTCCATCAGTTTGCTCAGTACCGCTCCCCTAGTGACTGGAATTTCACCAAGTTCCTCTCTCCCTCCCACCTCCTGATCTGCAGCTATTACTGGAATGTTTAATGTATCCTCTATAGCGAAGACAGAAGCAAAATATTTGATCATTTCTAACACCATTTCCTTATTATCTACCATTAACTCCCCACTGTCACTCTCTAGAGGACCAACACTCACTTTACTCACTCTTTTCCTGTTTAAATACCTGTGGAAACTCTTGCTATCCGTTTTTACATTCCTAGCTCGCTTCCTCTCAAACTCTGCTTCCTTTCTCCTGATTAACCTTTCAGTCATTCAATGCCATTCTTTATATTCTGTCCAATCATCTGTCCTGCCACTCAACTTTGCGAGTTGTTTGCTTTTTCCTTAAGTTTGATGCTTTCCTTAACATCTCTGGTTAACCACGGATGGTGGGTCCTCCCCTTAGAGTTGTTCTTTATAGTAGGAATGTACTTATTCTGCATACTCTGAAACATCCCCTTCAATGTCTGCCGCTGCTTCTCTATTGATCTATCCCTAGCCTACTTTCCCAGTTCACTTTAGCTGGATCAGCTTTCATCCCCACACAGTTGCCCTTATTTAAGTTTAAGACACTAGTCTTAGACCCACTCTTCTCCCTCTCAAACTGGACGTAATATTCAATCATATTGTGGTCACTATTACCTCGGGGTGCCTTTACTGTGAGATTATTAAAATAATCCTGTCACATTACACAATACCAGTAGAGGGAGCTTTACTCTGTATCTAACCCCTTGCTGTACCTGCCCTGGGAGTGTTTGATGGGGACGGTGTAGTGGAAGCTTTACTCTGTGTCTAACCCTGTGCTGTACCTGTCCTGGGAGTGTTTGATGGGGACAGTGTAGAGGGAGCTTTACTCTGTATCTAACCCCATGCTGTACCTGCCCTGGGAGTGTTTGATGGGGACAGTGCAGAGGGCTTTACTCAGTATCTAACCCCAAGCTGTACCTGTCCTGGGAGCGTTTGAGAGGGGACAGTGTAGAGGGAGCTTTACTCTGTATCTAACCCCATGCTGTACCTGTCCTGGGAGTGTTTGATGGGGACAGTGTAGAGGGTGCTTTACTCTGTATCTAACCCCGTGCTGTACCTGTCCTGGGAGTGTTTGATGGGGACAGTGTAGAGGGTGCTTTACTCTGTATCTAACCCCGTGCTGTACCTGCCCTGGCAGTGTTTGATGGGGACGGTGTAGAGGGAGCTTTACTCTATCTAACCCCGTGCTGTACTTACCACAAAGAACATTTGCCTCTGGTCCTTGTGAGGTAGGAGGAACAGGCGGAGAACGGTGGTGTAGGGGATCTTGTAGTCAAACGTTTTGCCGTGAAGATGCAGGAATGCAGGGTAAATGCGGATATCGTAACGGCCTCTTGGAGTGAGACACTGCAACTCCCGGAAGATGCACAATGCATCTCCCGTGGCCTGAATGATGTCAGCCTTCGAGAGCACATTCTGGGAGAAAGCCTGCAACACGGCAAAAGATAGGGAATTCCCTGAAAATCATCCAACAACTCACGCCTGGACGCAACAACAGCATTATGTTTAACACAAGCGCTATGGATGGTCTTCGAATGGGGGAGTTAGGAGATTAGAGGGATGGTCTTCGATGGGAGAGTTAGGGGATTAGAGGGATGGCCTTCAATGGGAGAGTTAGGGGATTAGAGGGTGGCCTTCGATGGGAGAGTTAGGGGATTAGAGGGATGGTCTTCGATAGGAGAGTTAGGGGATTAGAGGGATGGTCTTCAATGGGAGAGTTAGGGGATTAGAGGGATGGTCTTCAATGGGTGAATTAGGGGATTAGAGGGATGGTCTTCGATGGGAGAGTTAGGGGATTAGAGGGATGGTCTTCGATGGGAGAGTTAGGGGATTAGAGGGATGGTCTTCGATGGGAGAGTTAGGGGATTAGAGGGATGATCTTCGATGGGTGAGTTAGGGGATTAGAGGGATGGCCTTCGATGAGAGAGTTAGGGGATTAGAGGGATGGTCTTCGATGGGAGAGTTAGGGGATTAGAGGGATGGTCTTCGATGGGAGAGTTAGGGGATTAGAGGGATGGTCTTCGATGGGAGAGTTAGGGGATTAGAGGGATGGTCTTCAATGGGTGAATTAGGGGATTAGAGGGTGGCCTTTGATGGGAGAGTTAGGGGATTAGAGGGATGGTCTTCGATGGGAGAGTTAGGGGATTAGAGGGATGGTCTTCAATGGGGGAGTTAGGGGATTAGAGGGATGGTCTTCGATGGGTGAGTTAGAGGATTAGAGGGATGGTCTTCGATGGGTAAATTAGGGGATTAGAGGGATGGCCTTCGACGGGAGAGTTAGGGGATTAGAGGGATGGTCTTCAATGGGAGAGTTAGGGGATTAGAGGGATGGTCTTCAATGGGTGAATTAGGGGATTAGAGGGATGGTTTTCAATCGGAGAGTTAGGGGATTAGAGGGATGGTCTTCGATGGGAGAGTTAGGGGATTAGAGGGATGGTCTTCGATGGGAGAGTTAGGGGATTAGAGGGATGGTCTTCGATGGGAGAGTTAGGGGGCTCGATGGATGGTCTACGACGGGTGAGTTAGGGGGCTGGAGGGATGGTCTTCGATTAGAGTTGGGTTTACAGGGATGGTCTTCGATGGGAGAGTTAGGGGATTAGAGGGTTGGTCTTTGATGGGAGAGTTGGGGGTTAGAGGGATGGTCTTCGATGGGGGAGTTAGGGGATTGGAGGGATGGTCTTTGATGGGAGAGTTAGGGGATTAGAGGGTTGGCCTTTGATGGGAGAGTTATGGGATTAGAGAGATGGTCTTTGATGGGAGAGTTAGGAGATTAGGGGGATGGTCTTCAACAGCCCATACAGTGTCTCTCACCTCAACAGGATCCATCCCGTCCTCCTGCGAGGGTGGGACGTAGAATCGGACCTCCATCAGGGAGACCTCAGCATCGTCGTTCTGGTGGAACTCCAGCGTCACCTCGTTCTTGCCGGTCGTACATTGCGAGACGTTGGTGAGCGGGATTTCAAAGGCTGACTGCTCACCAATATCGAACGACAGTAACTGGCCTGGAGGTGAACGGAATGGGGGGGGGGGTGGTAAGAGGAGGCAGAGAAACATCAGCAGCAGATCTCACACCCCCACCTCCCCGACCCCGCACATTCAACCACAAAGCTATCCACCCAAAGGGTTGGCTTTGCGGACAGCCAGCACAGTCTCAACGGGCAGAATGGCCTGTTCCCAGGTCCCATCATCCTCTCCCTTGAAAACTACACAGGAAGAGGCCGTTCTGCCCATCAACCCTGTGCTGGCTCTGAAAGGTCTATCCAATTAATCCCACACTCCCCCCTCTGCTCTCCCCCAACCCCCCCCAAAATATCCCTGTAATTTTTTTCTCCTTCAAGTATTTCTCCAGTTGCCCCTTTCGAGGGTCCCCCTGTGGAATCTGCTCCCACCGCCCCTTCAGGCAGTGTCTTCCAGATCACAACAACTCGCTGTGTGGGAAATAAACAATTCTCCTCATCTCCCCCTCTGCTCCCTTTCCCGATTCCCTCCGACCCTCGTCCCTCCGCTTCCCCACCCTCCTGCCACTGGAAACACTTTCCCCTCGTTCACTCGATCGGGAAACCCCCCCTCGGGATTTCCAACACCTCGATCAAATCTCCTCTCAACCTTCTCTCCTCCAAGGAGAACAGTCCCGACTTCTCCAATCTCTCCACGTCACTGAAGTTCCTCATCCCTGGAACCATTCTCGTCAATCTTTTCCACACTCTCTCTGTCTAAAGCCTTCACATCCTTCCTAAAGTGCGGTGCCCAGAACTGGACACAGTACTCCAGTTGGGATTGAACCAGTGTTTTATACACGTTTAACATCACCTCCCTGCTCTTGTACTCTGTGCCCCTATTAATAAAGCCCAGGATGCTGTCTGCTTTATTACCCGCTCTCTCACCCTGTCCTGCCACCTTTAATGATATATGTACCTGTGCCCCCAGATCCCTCTGCCCCTGCACTCCCTTTTAGAATTGTACCCTGATAGCCGCAAGGGAGAAGGTTAAGAGTCTGTGAATAATCACATCAATGATCGTCAAAACAAATAGACTTCACACAAAAATACAAGCTCCTGCTCTCGAGCACCTTCCCTCAGCGCTGACCCTCCGACAGCGCGGCGCTCCCTCAGCGCTGACCCTCCGACAGCGCGGCGCTCCCTCAGCGCTGACCCTCCGACAGCACGGCGCTCCCTCAGTACTGACACTCCAACAGTGCGGCGCTCCCTCAGCGCTGACCCTCCGACAGTGCGGCGCTCCCTCAGCACTGACACTCCAACAGTGCGGCGCTCCCTCAGCACTGACACTCCAACAGTGCGGCGCTCCCTCAGCACTGACACTCCAACAGTGCGGCACTCCCTCAGCACTGACACTCCGACAGTGCGGCGCTCCCTCAGCACTGACACTCCGACAGTGCGGCGCTCCCTCAGCACTGACCCTCCGACAGTGCGGCGCTCCCTCAGCACTGACACTCCGACAGTGCGGCGCTCCCTCAGCACTGACCTCCGACAGTGCGGCGCTCCCTCAGCACTGACCCTCCGACAGTGCAGCACTCCCTCAGTACTGACCCTCCGACAGTGCGGCGCTCCCTCAGTACTGACCCTCCAACAGTGCGGCGCTCCCTCAGCACTGACCCTCCGACAGTGCAGCACTCCCTCAGTGCTGACCCTCCGACAGTGCGGCGCTCCCTCAGTACTGACCCTCCGACAGTGCGGCGCTCCCTCAGTACTGACCCTCCGACAGTGCGGCGCTCCCTCAGTACTGACCCTCCGACAGTGCGGCGCTCCCTCAGCACTGACCCTCCGACAGCGCGGCGCTCCCTCAGCACTGACCCTCCGACAGTAACCATGACATGCTCACCGTTGAATCGCGCTGTCCCCCAGTTCCAGCCCTTCACACACATCTCTTTCTCATGGAGTTCCACCTGGTAATGGGATTTGAAGTAATCCGCCATTTTATCGAAATCCTACAGGAAGAAATCACAAAGTGTCAGCGGCCTGGTAAAAACTCGAGGACACGCCCAGCTCGTGGCCTACAGAGGAAGTGTCAGCGAGCAACTTAAAAGGCGGGGAGCCAGGGAGAGGGGGAGCGAATTCCAGAGCTTTGGGGGCTCACTCAGCTGAAGACATGGCTGCCAGTGGTACAGCGATGGGGGACGCACAAGAGGCCGGAATTGGAGGAGCGCAGAAGTTAAGGAGGGTTGTAGGGGCTGGAGGAGGTTACAGAGATAGGGAGGGGTGTAGGAGCTGGAGGAGGTTACAGAGATAGGGAGGGTTGTAGGGGCTGGAGGAGGTTACAGAGATAGGGAGGGTTGTAGGTGCTGGAGGTGGTTACAGAGATAGGGAGGTGTGTAGGGGCTGGAGGAGGTTACAGAGATAGGGAGGGGTGTAGGGACTGGAGGAGGTTACAGAGATAGGGAGGGGTGTAGGGGCTGGAGGAGGTTACAGAGATAGGGAGGGGTGTAGGGGTGGAGGAGGTTACAGAGATAGGGTGGGTTGTAGGGGCTGGAGGAGGTTACAGAGATAGGGAGGGTTGTAGGGGCTGGAGGAGGTTACAGAGATAGGGAGGGGTGTAGGGGCTGGAGGTGGTGACAGAGATAGGGAGGGGTGTAGGGGCTAGAGGAGGTTACAGAGATAGGGAGTGCTGTAGGGGCTGGAGGAGGTTACAGAGTTAGGGAGGGTTGTAGGGGCTGGAGGAGGTTACAGAGATAGGGAGGGGTGTAGGGGCTGGAGGAGGTTACAGAGATAGGGAGGGGTGTAGGGCCTGGAGGAGGTTACAGAGATAGGGAGGGTTGTAGGGGCTGGAGTATGTTACAGAGATAGGGAGGGGTGTAGGGCCTGGAGGAGGTTACTATGACAGGGAGGGTTGAGTCCTTGGAGGAATTTTGAACCTGAGGGTGAGAATTCTAAATTTGAGGTCTTGCTGAACAGAGTCAAATAGCTCAGTGAGCACAGAGCATGGCGGGTAGACCCCACTCGGAGCACTGTGCACAGTTCCAGTCTCCGTATACCTCGGTTAGACCCCACTCGGAGCACTGTGCACAGTTCCTGTCTCCGTATCCCTCGGTTATCCACACTCGGAGCACTGTGCCCAGTTCCTGTCTCCGTATACCTCGGTTAGACCCCACTCGGAGCACTGTGCACAGTTCCTGTCTCCGTATACCTCGGTTAGACCCCACTCGGAGCACTGTGCACAGTTCCTGTCTCCGTATCCCTCGGTTATCCACACTCGGAGCACTGTGCCCAGTTCCTGTCTCCGTATACCTCGGTTAGACCACACTCGGAGCACTGTGCACAGTTCTGGTCTCCCTATCCCTCAGTTGGGCTACACTTGGATGTCAGGATCATATCTTTTTAGTTCTGTTGGACTGTGGAATAGAACCACAATGGCTGCAGTCTGAAAGACATGTCCACTGGAACAGGGTGAGAGATATAGATAATATTGCAGTCCTGGAACAGCGTGTGCCCTGAAAGACAGGATGGTGCCTGAAAGGAGTCCTGGTACCAAGGAAGCTGCCTGACAACGGCGTTTTTAATTGGCTCCTGATCAGGTTTCCTGCCAGTGCAGAGCTGAATATCTCCTAGCCTGAAAGGAACAAGACCTAAAACCTCTTTCTCCTGTGTGTGAAGGATTCCAGTAATTACACAATAATAGCTGGGTGTTTTTTTTTGTTCTCATAGCTCTATAACCTGCTCTCTCTCTCTGAAAACCCCTGTCAAGAGGCAAAGGGTAAAATCACTGCTCGGTACATTGAAAGGCATGTGCTCGAGCAGTGAACAAAATAGCGAAAGTGCTGGAAGACCACCTTGTGCCATCGACATGAACTGAAAGGGGTTTGGAAGACATCAGTCAAAATCAACCCGTGGAATCCTGTACTCCGGAACTGGTGCTATTCAACTGTTTTATCCCTTATGTGCTGCATGTGCGCGTGTATAGGGATTTAAGAGGGGGTAGAGTTTAGGTTGTAGTGCTAGAAATTAGCAGTTCCACTTTACTTTCTTTTACCACAGTTTATTCAATAGACAGTGAATTATTTATGAAGTTTACAAGCCAGGTGCTCGTATTCTGTTAGCCTAAATTAAACAGTTAGGTAGAATTGGGGCAATCTGGTGTTTTGATCGAACTTTTTCACCGATGACATGACTCAGGGAGCAGTGGAAGCTCAATATTACAGCGCACTATCCCCAGTGAGTCATGACACAGGGCACTGTGCACAGTTCCAGTCTCTGTATCCCTCAGCTAGACCACGCTCAGAGCACTGTGCACAGTTCCAGTCTCCGTATCCCCTCGGTTAGACCACACTCAGAGCACTGTGCACAGTTCCAGTCTCTGTATCCCCTCGGTTAGACCACGCTCAGAGCACTGTGCACAGTTCCAGTCTCCGTATCCCCTCGGTTAGACCACGCTCGGAGCACTGTGCACAGTTCCAGTCTCCGTATCCCCTCAGTTAAACCACACTCGGAGCACTGTGCACAGTTCCAGTCTCCGTATCCCCTCAGTTAGACCACACTCGGAACACTGTGCACAGTTCCAGTCTCTGTATCCCTCAGCTAGACCACACTCGGAGCACTGTGCACAGTTCCAGTCTCCGTATCCCCTCGGTTAGACCACACTCGGAGCACTGTGCACAGTTCCAGTCTCCGTATCCCCTCGGTTAGACCCCACTCGGAGCACTGTGCACAGTTCCAGTCTCCGTATCCCCTCGGTTAGACCCCACTCGGAGCTCTGTGCACAGTTCCAGTCTCCGTATCCCTCAGCTAGACCACGCTCAGAGCACTGTGCACAGTTCCAGTCTCCGTATCCCCTCGGTTAGACCCCACTTGGAGCACTGTGCACAGTTCAATCTCCATATCCCTCGGTAAGACCACACTCGGAGGACTGTGCACAGTTCCGGTCTCCATATCCCTCGGTTAGACCACACTCAAAACACCGTGCACAGCTGCGGTCTCCGTATCCCTTGGTCAGACCATCTTCGGGAGTATGGCGAAGAGGGGCTGGGGACGAGGGTCGGAATGGGGTGGGTGTGTGGAGTATTAACACCAGCACAGACCGGATGTGCTGAACGGTCTGGTTCTTCACGGTAAAAGTAGGACGCCGGCGTGGAGCTTACCAGCCCGGCAGGAATGCCCTGATAGACAGACCCGCGCCCCCTCTCAGCACACTCACCCCCTCACGGAATCCATCGAACTTGCAGAGGTTGCCATTCCTGAGCTGCAGCTTGATCCCGTAGCCCCGAGCCACCCGGCGCCAGACTCCCTCGCTCACGTCTGCAGCTTGCACGCTGTCCACCTTCCCTGTCTTGTTGTTCTTGAAGACGATGCTCTGTCGACTGAGGCGCAGTCGGCCATCGATCTGTCACCAACAGCAGAAAGAGCAGGGAATCAAACGTTAGAAAGGAGCTAAAGGTCTCCCTAAAGCAACAGAGCCTCTGTCCCTCTACATCTGTAGAGGTTGGGGCTGGAGGAGGTTACAGAGATAGGGAGGGTTGTAGGGGCTGGAGGAGGTTACAGAGATAGGGATGGGTGTAGGGGCTGGAGGAGGTTACAGAGATAGGGAGGGTTGTAGGGGCTGGAGGAGTTTACGGAGATATGGAGGGGTGTAGGGGTTGGAAGAGGATACAGAGATAGGGAGGGGTGTAGGGGCTGGAGGAGGTTACAGAGATAGGGAGGGGTGTAGGGGCTGGAGGAGGTTACAGAGATAGGGAGGGTTGTAGGGGCTGGAGGAGTTTACAGAGATATGGAGGGGTGTAGGGGCTGGAGGAGGTTACAGAGATAGGGAGGGGTGTAGGGGGCTGAAGGAGGTTACAGAGATAGGGAGGGGTGTAGGGGCTGGAGGAGGTTACAGAGATAGGGAGGGTTGTAGGGGCTGGAGGAGGTTACAGAGATAGGGAGGGTTGTAGGGGCTGGAGGAGGTTACAGAGATAGGGAGAGTTGTCGGGGCTGGAGGAGGTTACAGGAATTGGGAGGGTTGTAGAGACCAGATATGTGTCAGTGTTATACACAACATATTGCTGTTAGTAACTCACTATTCTCAGCTCTGTCCCCCAGTTGTACAAGTTGACATGATGCAGTTATTGTTTAATAATTCCTCCACAGACTCCACACCTTTCCTCCAGGGCAGACATTTCAGCTGCTCCACACCCATTCCCCCCCACCGACAATCACCCCACTGGGCCAGTTGTTCCCCCGCCCCAAAACCCAGGCCAGCTGTTCTGCTACACCCCTGACCCCCCCCAACCACGAGTCAGCTGTTCCTCAACACATCTTGTCTCCCACCCCACCGACCAGCTAATTCCCTTATACCTTCTTCCTTGACCAGCTATTCCCCGCGCAGATGCCTTCCCCACCACCGCCACCCCCCCCTCCACCCCGGGCCATCTATTTCCCCCCACGCCTTCCCCCTGGTCCAGCCGTTCCCCCACACCTTCCTCCCCCCGGCCCAGCCGCTCCCCCACACCTTCCTCCCCCCGGCCCATCCGTTCCCCCACACCTTCCTCCCCCCGGCCCAGCCGCTCCCCCACACCTTCCTCCCCCCGGCCCATCCGTTCCCCCACACCTTCCTCCCCCCGGCCCAGCCGTTCCCCCACACCTTCCTCCCCCCGGCCCAGCCGCTCCCCCACACCTTCCTCCCCCCGGCCCATCCGTTCCCCCACACCTTCCTCCCCCCGGCCCAGCCGCTCCCCCACACCTTCCTCCCCCCGGCCCAGCCGCTCCCCCACACCTTCCTCCCCCCGGCCCAGCCGCTCCCCCACACCTTCCTCACCCCGGCCCAGCCGCTCCCCCACACCTTCCTCCCCCGGGCCAGCCGCTCCCCCACACCTTCCTCCCCCCGGCCCAGCCGCTCCCCCCGGCCCAGCCGCTCCCCCACACCTTCCTCCCCCCGGGCCAGCCGTTCCTCCACACCTTCCTCCCCCGGGCCAGCCGTTCACCCACACCTTCCTCCCCCCGGGCCAGCCGCTCCCCCACCCCTTCCTCCCCCCGGGCCAGCCGTTCCTCCACACCTTCCTCCCCCGGGCCAGCCGTTCCCCCACACCTTCCTCCCCCCGGCCCAGCCGCTCCCCCACACCTTCCTCCCCCGGGCCAGCCGCTCCCCCACACCTTCCTCCCCCGGGCCAGCCGTTCCTCCACACCTTCCTCCCCCCGGCCCAGCCGTTCCCCCAGATGCTTTTTGCACGCACCATGATTCCTTTCAGCTCCTGGTAGATGTCATTGTATTCCAGAACTTCGGTGCTCGACATGGTGCCAGTCGCAGGTCCGGACTACCCTTTCCTCTGCCAAGGACCCGCCGCGGAGCCGCAGCAGCCCGCTCCCTTGGAACCACTCCGACACCGGGCTCTGACCCGGGCCCGGCTGCTCCTCGGCTCCGGCCGCCGCCTCCACCCGCTGGCCTCCTCCTCCTCCTCCTCCTCGGCGAGATCGGAGGCACGGGACTCTGCCGGGGATGGCGCAGATGGCAAGGCGCTCGGGCACCTGCCCGACAGGCCGCACGCCCTCCTCCTCGCCCCCTCGCCGTCGGGGGCTGAGCCGAGGAGCCGCCGGTCCTCCTCCTCGACTCGGGACCCGCCGGTCCTCCTCCTCCTCGGCTCGGGACCCGCCGGTCCTCCTCCTCCTCGACTCGGGACCCGCCGGTCCTCCTCCGCCTCGACTCGGGACCCGCCGGTCCTCCTCCTCCTCGACTCAGGACCCGCCGGTCCTCCTCCGCCTCAGGACCCGCCGGTCCTCCTCCTCCTCGGCTCAGGACCCGCCGGTCCTCCTCCTCCTCGACTCGGGACCCGCCGGTCCTCCTCCGCCTCAGGACCCGCCGGTCCTCCTCCTCCTCGACTCGGGACCCGCCGGTCCTCCTCGACTCGGGACCCTCCGGTCCTCCTCCTCCGCCGCCGCCTCGGCTCGGGACCCTCCGGTCCTCCTCCTCCTCCGCCGCCTGGCTCAGGACCCCCCCCTCCTCCCTCCCTCACTCACTCACTCCGGTCCTTGCAGTACCCCCAGAAGGCGCCCAGGAGGCGCTGCGCCCTGGCCCCCCCGCAGGCAGATCCGACAATCTTCCGCCGTTACTCCGCCCGCACCCCCACCCCCACCCCTCCCCCCGGCCGATTCCTCCCGGCTCCCTTTCTTCGGCCCGGTGGCGCCAGGCGCAACCCG
Source organism: Isurus oxyrinchus (assembly GCA_026770705.1). Taxonomy (NCBI): domain Eukaryota; kingdom Metazoa; phylum Chordata; class Chondrichthyes; order Lamniformes; family Lamnidae; genus Isurus; species Isurus oxyrinchus. The sequence goes on along the minus strand of JANJGN010000742.1, from coordinate 276,644 downwards.
TTCCCGCGCCCCCCAGGCTCCTCCTCCTCCTCCTGCTCGTGGGTTCCGCCGCTGCTCCGCCCGGGCTCCGACGATCCTCCACCGGCCCGCGCTCGCGCGCGCTCTCAATCAATCGCTCGCTCGCCCGCCAACCAACCAACCAACCGACAAGCGGGACAACCACGTGAGTCAGCGACCGGAACCGGAAACCAGCAACCAAAAGGCGGGGGGGGGGCGGAGGAGAGTGGGACCGGAACCGGAAGCGGAAACCACCTGTGTCTCCCGTTTGTGTAGGCGGGCAGGACGGGGGGGGGGGCGGGGTTGGGGGGAGGGTCAAATGTCACCCACCGAAAGAGAGGAGCGTTAGGAAGAGCAAAGGCCTTTCAAATGGATTCGCCACGACGATCTCCCGAAGCGGACAAAGAGAGGGGGCGGCGAAAAGAGAAAGGAGAAATCGTTCCTCCGTGTTTCAAACGATGAACTGTCCCCCGCCCCGGTCAGAGGTCAAGGGTCACCGACACATGGGGCGGGGCGGGAAGAAAGAGAACCGTAAGGAAAAAGTTCGCAAATTCATTCTCCGCCCGGATGGCCGGTTGCTCCTCAAATGGAAAACGCTGAAATAGATTTTAAAAGAAGAAAAAAAACGCTCTCAAATTTTGTTTCAAAGGTTAGCCCCGCCCCCCCAGCCAGCCAACCAACCAACCAACCAACCAACCAACCCAGGGCCGGCGAGACGGGGTCAAAGGTCACCAACCAACCAATGGAGCAGGCGATTCAAAACGAAAGGCGTCAAATCCCGTTCCCGTTTCAATTCCTCGAGTGGAAACACAAACATTGGGGCGTGAAAAGCAAAAGTAAAAAAAAATTCCTCCCTTCTTCTTATTCCGAGGAGAGTTTGTGGGGGGGTGGGGTGGGGTGGGGTGGGGTGGGGAGGGGGGGGGGCCGTTGCCATGGCGTGACGTCACGCCCAGCAACGGGTGTTTTCCTCCCCCCCTCGCCACTTTTTTTTAAATGACAACGGACTTTTAATTTTTTTTTAAGCAAATTATGTATTTTCCTTGGCGGAGTTTTTAATCTAATTTATTTGTTTTGTTTTGTTTTACTGTTTTGACGTAGAAGAAGTGACTTTAACGAAAGAAAATATAAATCTGAAAGGGGCAGCGTGCGCGGCCGCCATCTTTGTAGGGGGCAACGTGCAGCAGGGCGCGTGCGCGGTGATCAAGACCCGCCCCCGCCCCCCCATCCCCCATCCCCCACCATTCCCACCTCATCTTCCAATTGGAAACATCACATTGCGAGAAACAGAGACTCTCTCAGGGTCCCAGAGTTTCCTTTATCCCATTTGATTTTCTTAACATCTTGCCTTCCCCGCCCCCAACCACCCCTCCCCCCCCCCCCATCCCCACCTCCATTATTTTGGGAAGGCACCTTTGTTCCTGTTTGCTGAAAAAAGAGACATGTCGAAGTTTTTCATCTCGCACTCATCAGGACATTGCAAAGTAACCTGACGAGCGCAAGTCCAAAAGCTCCGACGTGTCTCGTTTCTCAGCAATATTCACGTTCTGTATTAAGGTGGGCGGGGGGGAGAAGCGGGGGGGGGGGGGTGGTGGGGGGATGTGCTAATCCGAGGTGCAATGCACCTTTCACAGGATGGGAGCAGATTGCCCGCGTGGCTGTGTTACCCAATGGCCACGGAGTGCGGGCTACGGTGTTAGTCGGTAGTTGAGAACAGGTCCCGGTTGGAGAAGCACAGGCTTGCGTCCGCGCTCTGTGACTTGCGTAAATAAACAGCACGCGCTTCATCTTAGACCTTTGGTCTGTCCGCAAGCATGAGCCAGACCTCCCTGTCGCTTGCCATTTCAACACTCCACCCTGCTCTCTTGCCCACATGTCTGTCTTTGGCCTGCTGCATTGTTCCAGTGAAGCCCAACACAAACTGGAAGAACAGCACCTCATCTTCCGACTAGGCACCTTACAGCCTTCTGGACTGAACATTGAGTTCAACAACTTTAGGTCCTGAACTCCCTCCTCCATCCCCACCCCCTTTCCGATCCCCCTTTTTCCCAATAAATTACAAAGATTTTTCTTTTCCCACCTATTTCCATTATTTTTAAATGTATTTCTATCCATTGTTTTATCTCTACCTTTTAGCCTATTTCAATCCCTTCCCTTCCCCCCACCCCACCCCCACTAGGGCTGTCTGTACCTTGCTCATCCTGCTTTCTACCCTTAATTCGCACATTCCTTAGATAATATCACCACCTTCAACACCTCTTTGTCCTTTTGTCTGGGACATCTTTTGGTTATCTCCACCTATCACTGGCCCTCTATCCAGCTCTACCTGTCCCACCCCCCTTAAACCAGCTTATATTTCACCTCTCTTCTATTTTTACTTAGTTCTGTTGAAGAGTCATACGGACTTGAAACGTTAACTGTGTCCCTCCCGCAGATTCTGCCAGACCTGCTGAGTTTTTCCAGGTATTTTTGTTTCTGTTTTGGATTTCCAGCATCCGCAGTTTTTTTTGCTTCTGTCCCAGCACTCCATCTTATACTGACCTCTGCGTCTGCAGGGTCCTGTTTACCAACTCACCCGCCGCTAGAGAGGCAGGCAACCATGATGGCTTGACAAAGACAGAAGGAACGTGTCAGTGTGTAATGAAAAGCCTGCCGTCCGGTATCCGCCCAACAGTGTTTAATGTTGCCGCACCGGGAGGAACAAGACCACTGAGTGCCCCGAGTGTGGTCTAACCGAGGGATACGGAGAATGGAACTGTGCACAGCGCTCCGAGTGTGGTCTTCCCGAGGGATACAGTGACAGGAACTGTGCACAGTGCTCCGAGTGTGGTCTAACTGAGGGATAAAGTCACAAGAACTGTGTACAGTGTTCCGGGTGTGGTCTAACCGAGGGATAAAGTGACAGGAACAGTGCAAAGTGCTCCGAGTGTGGTCTAACTGAGGGATAAAGTCACAAGAACTGTGCACAGTGCTCCGAGTGTGGTCTAACAGAGGGGATACGGAGACCGGAACTGTGCACAGTGATCTGAGTGTGGTCTAACCGCGGGAAACAGAGACAGGAACTGTGCACAGTGCTCCGAGTGTGGTCTAACCGAAGGTTACGGAGACAGGACTCTGCACAGTGCTCCGAGTGGGGTCCAACTGAGGAATACGGAGACCAGAACTGTGCACAGTGCTCCGAGTGTGGTCTGACCAAGGGATACGGAGACTGTAACTGTGCACAGTGGTCCAAGTGTGGTCTAACTGAGGGATACGGAGACCAGGTCTGTGCACAGTGCTCCAAGTGTGGTCTAACCAAGGGATATGGTGAATAGAAATATGTACAATACTCCGAGTGTGATCTCACTGAGGGATATGGAGACTACAACTATGCACTGTGCTCCGAGTGTAGTCTGACCGAGGGATATGGAGATCAGAGCTGTCTCCTAGAATGAGAGGCCATAGTCTTAGTCTAAGAGGTGGTAGATTTAAATCAGAAATGAGGAGAAATTACTTTTCTCTAAGGGCCGTGAATCTGTGGAATTCACTACCTCACAGTGCAGTGGATGCTGGGTGCTGAATAAATTTAAGGAGGAGATAGACAGATTTTTAATTAGCAACGGGGTGAAAGGTTCTGGGGAGAGGGTGGGAAATTGGAGTTGAGGCCAGAATGAGAATCTTATGTTCTTATGTCCACAGAGATCAAAGTGTGGTCTAACTGAGGGATACAGAAAGCGGAACTGTGCACAGTGCTTCGAGTGTGGTCTAACGCAGGGATACGGAGACAGGAACTGTGCACAGAGCACCGAATGTGGTCTAAGCGAGGGAGACGGAGACCGGAACTGTGCACAGTGTTCCGAGTGTGTTCTAACCGAGGGATACTGAGACCGGAACTATGCACAGTGCTCCGCGTATGGTCTAACAGAGGGATACAGAGACAGGAATTGTGCACAGTGCTCCGAGTGTGGTCTGACCGAGGCATACGGAGACCAGAACTGTGCACAGTGCTCCGAGTGTGGTCTAACCGAGGGATACGGAGACCGGAACTGTGCACAGTGCTCGGAGTGTGGTCTAACCGAGGGTTACAGAGACAGGAACTGTGCACAGTGCTCCAAGTGTGGTCTAACCGAGGGTTACAGAGACAGGAACTGTGCACAGTGCTCCGAGCGTTGACTAACCGAGGGAGACAGAGACAGGAACTGCGTACAGTGCTCCGGGTGTGGTCTAACTGAGAGATACGGAGACTGGAACTGTGGACAGTGCTCCGAGTGTGGTCTAACAGAGGGGACACAGAGACAGGAACTGTGCACAGTGCTCCGAGTGTTGACTAACCGAGGGATAAGAGACAGGAATGTGCACAGTGATCTGAGTGTGGTCTAACAAAGGGATATGCAGACCGCAACTGTGCACGGTGCTCCGGCTGTTGTCTAACCGATGTATACGGAGACAGGAACTGTGCACAGTGCTCCGAGTGTGGTCTAACCGAGGGATATTGAAACCAGAACTGTGCACAGTGCTCCGAGTGTGGTCGAACCGAATGATACGGAGACAGAAACTGTGCACAGTGCCCCGAGTGCGGTCTAACCGAAGGGATACGGAGGTCGGAACTGTGCACAGTGCTCCGAGTGTGGTCTAACAGAGGGATATTGAAATCAGAACTGTGTACAGTGCTCCGAGAGCGGTTAACCGAAGGATACGGAGACCGGAACTGCGCACAGTGCTCCAAGTGTGGTCTAACAGAGGGATATGGAAACCAGAACTGTGCACTGTGCTCCGACTGTGGTCTAATTGAGGGGATACAGAGACTGGAACAGTGCACAGTGCTCCAAGTGTGGTCTACCCGAGGGTTACGGAAAAAGGAACTGGGCACAGTGCTCTGAGTGTGGTCTGACTGAGGGATAAAGAGACCAGAACTGTGCACAATGCTCCAAGTGCGGTCTAACTGAGGGATACAGCGACAGGAACTGTGCACAGTGCTCCGAGTGTGGTCTAACTGAGGGATAAAGAAACCGGAACTGGGCACAGTGCTCCGAGTGTGGGTTAACTGAGGGATACGGAGACAGAAACTGTGCACAGTGCTCCGAGTGTGGTCTAACTGAGGGGATATAGAGACCAGAACTGTGCACAGTGCTCCGAGTGTGGTCTAACAGAGGGATACAGAGACAGGACCTGTGCACAGTGGTCCGAGTGTTGACTAACCGAGGGATAAGAGACAGGAATGTGCACAGTGATCTGAGTGTGGTCTAACCAAGGGATATGCAGAGCGGAACTGCGTACAGTGCTCCAGTGTGGTCTAACTGAGGGATACGGAGAGCGGAACTGTGCACAGTGCTCCGAGTGTGGTCTAACAGAGGGATGAAGTGACATAAACAGTGCACAGTGTTCCGAGTGTGGTCGAACTGAGGGATAAAGTGACAGGAACTGTGCACAGTGCTCCGAGTGTGGTCTAACAGAGGGATACAGAGACAGGACCTGTGCACAGTGGTCCGAGTGTTGACTAACCGAGGGATAAGAGACAGGAATGTGCACAGTGATCTGAGTGTGGTCTAACCAAGGGATATGCAGAGCGGAACTGCGTACAGTTCTCCAGTGTGGTCTAACTGAGGGATACGGAGAGCGGAACTGTGCACAGTGCTCCGAGTGTGGTCTAACAGAGGGATGAAGTGACATGAACAGTGCACAGTGTTCCGAGTGTGGTCGAACTGAGGGATAAAGTGACAGGAACTGTGCACAGTGCTCCGAGTGTGGTCTAACCGACGGGATACGGAGACGGGAACTGTGCACAGTGCTCCGAGTGTGATCTAACCGCTGGAAACAGAGACAGGAACTGTGCACAGTGCTCCGAGTGTGGTCTAACTGAGGGATACGGAGAGCAGGTCTGTGCACAGTGCTCCAAATGTGGTGTAACCAAGGGATATGGTGAATAGAAATATGTACAATACTCCGAGTGGGATCTCACTGAGGGATATGCAGACTACAACTATGCACTGTGCTCCGAGTGTAGTCTGACCGAGGGATATGGAGATCAGAGCTGTCTCCTAGAACGAGAGGCCATAGTCTTAGTCTAAGAGGTGGTAGATTTAAATCAGAGATGAGAAGAAATTACTTTTCTCTAAGGGCCGTGAATCTGTGGAATTCACTACCTCACAGTGCAGTGGATGCCGGGTGCTGAATAAATTTAAGGAGGAGATAGACAGATTTTTAATTAGCAACGGGGTGAAAGGTTATGGGGAGAAGGAGGGAAATTGGAGTTGAGGCCGGAGTGAGAATCTTATGTTCTTATGTTCACAGAGATCAGAGTGTTGTGTAACCAGGGATACAGAAAGCGGAACTGTGCATAGTGCTCCGAGTGTGGTCTGACCGAGGGATACGGAGACTGGAAGTGTGCACTGTGCTCCAAGTGTGAATTAAGCGAGGGATATGGAGACTAGAACTGTGCACAGTGTTCCGTCTGTGGTCTAACAGAGGGATACGGAGACAGGAACTGTGCACAGTGCACTGAATGTGGTCTAACCGAGGGATACAGAGACCGGAACTGTGCACAGTGCTCCGAGTGTGGTCTAACCGCGGGATATGGAGACAGGAACTGTGCACAGTGCTCCGAGTGTGGTCTAACTGAGGGATACGGAGACAGGAACTGTGCACAGTGCTCTGAGTGTGGTCTGACCGAGGGATATGGAAACCAGAACCGTGCACAGTGCTCCGAGTGTGGTCTAACCGCAGGAAACAGAGACAGGAAGTGTGCACTGTGCTCCGAGCGGTGTCTAACTGCGGGATACGGAGACAGGAACTGTGCACAGTGCTCCAAGTGTGGTCTACCCGAGGGTTACGGAGAAAGGAACTGGGCACAGTGCTCTGAGTGTGGTCTGACTGAGGGATAAAGAGACCAGAACTGTGCACAATGCTCCAAGTGCGGTCTAACTGAGGGATAAAGAGACCGGAACTGGGCACAGTGCTCCGAATGTGGTGAAAGCACGGTAAACAGAGACAGGAACTGTGCATAGTGCTGTGAGTGGGGTCTAACTGAGAGATATAGAGACCAGAACTGTGCACAGTGCTCCGAGTGTGGTCCGAATAAGGGATACGGAGACTGGAACTGAGCACAGTGCTCCGAGTGTGGTCTGACCTAGGGATACGGAGACTGGAACTGTGCACAGTGCTCCAAGTGTGGTCTAACCGAGGGATACGGAGACCAGGTCTGTGCACAGTGCTCCAAGTGTGGTCTAACTTAGGGATACGGAGACCAGGTCTGTGCACAGTGCTCCAAGTGTGGTCTAACCAAGGGATATGGTGAATAGAAATATGTACAATACTCCGAGTGTGATCTCACTGAGTGATATGGAGACTACAACTATTCACTGTGCTCCGAGTGTAGTCTAACTGAGGGATACGGAGACCGGAACTGTGCACAGTGCTCCGAGTGTGCTCTAACTGAGGGATAAAGATACCGGAACTGTGCACAGTGCTCCGAGTGTGATCTAACCGATGGAGATGGAAACCAGAACTGTGCACAGTGCTCCAAGTGTGGTCTAACCGAGGGGATAAAGATACCGGAACTGTGCACGGTGCTCCGAGTGTGGTCTAACTGAGGGGATAAAGATACCGGAACTGTGCACACTGCTCTGCGTGTGGTCTAACCAAGGGATATGGTGAATAGAAATATGCACAATACTCCGAGTGTGATCTCACTGAGGGATATGGAGACTACAACTATGCACTGTGCTCCGAGTGTAGTCTGACCGAGGGATATGGAGATCAGAGCTGTGTCCTAGAACGAGAGGCCATAGTCTTAGTCGAAGAGGTGGTAGATTTAAATCAGAGATGAGGAGAAATTACTTTTCACAAAGGGCCGTGAATCTGTGGAATTCACTACCTCACAGTGCAGTGGATGCCGGGTGCTGAATAAATTTAAGGAGGAGATAGACAGATTTTTAATTAGCAACGGGGTGAAAGGTTATGGGGAGAGGGTGGGAAATTGGAGCTGAGGACGGAATGAGAATCTTATGTTCTTATGTTCACGGAGCTCAGAGTGTGGTCTAACCGAGGGATAGAGAAAGCGGAACTGTGCACAGTGCTTCGAGTATGGATAACCGAGGGATACGGAGACCGGAACTGTGCACAGTGCTTCGAGTGTGATCTAACGCAGGGATACGGAGACAGGAACTGTGCACAGTGCTCCGAGTGTGGTCTAACTGAGGAATACGGAGACCGGAACGATGCACAGTGCTCTGAGTGTGGTTAAAGCGAGGGATACGGAGACTAGAAACTGTGCACAGTGTTCCGTCTGTGGTCGAACTGAGGGATACGGAGACAGAAATTGTGCCAGGGCTCCAAATGTGGGCTAACAGAGGGATACATAGACCGGAACTGTGCACAGTGCTCCGAATGATGACTAACCAAGGGATAAAAGACAGTAATGTGCACAGTGATCCGAGTGTGGTCTAACCAAGAGATATGCAGACCGGAACTGCGTACAGTGCTCCGGGTGTGGTCAAACTGAGGGATACGGAGACCGGAACTGTACACAGTGCTCCAAGTGTGGTCTAACAGAGGGATACAGAGACAGGAACTGTGCACAGTGCTCCGAGTGTTGACTAACCGAGGGATAAGAGACAGGAATGTGCACAGAGATCCGAGTGTGGTCTAATCAAGGGATATGCAGAACAGAACTGTGCACAGTGCTCCGAGTGTAGTCTAACTGAGGGATACGGAGACCAGAACTGTTCACAGTGCTCCGAGTGTGGTCTGACAGAGGGATACAGTGACAGGAACTGTGCACAGTGCTCCGAGTGTTGACTAACCGAGGGATAAGAGACAGGAATGTGCACAGTGATCTGAGTGTGGTCTAACCAAGGGATATGCAGACCGGAACTGCGTACAGTGCTCCGAGTGTGGTCTAACCGAGGGATACAGAGACCTTAACTATGCACTGTGCTCCGATTGCGGACTAACCGAAGGAATTGGAGAGCAGAACTGGGCACAGTGCTCCGAGTGTGGTCTAACCGAGGGATACGGAGACTGGAACTGTGCATAGTGCTCCGAGTGTGGTCTAACCGAGGTATATGGAGATTAGAACGGTGCGCAGTGCTCCGAGCGTGGTCTAACTGAGAGGATACAGAGACTGGAATGGTGCACAGTGCTCCGAGTGTGGTCTAACCGAGGGATACAGAGACCTTAACTATGCACTGTGCTCCGATTGCGGACTAACCGAAGGAAACGGAGACCGGAACTGGGCACAGTGCGCCGAGTGTGGTCTAACCGAGGGATACGGAGAATGGAACTGTGCATAGTGCTCCGAGTGTGGTCTAACCGAGGAATGTGGAGACTAGAACTGTGCACAGTGCTCTGAGTGTGGTTAACCGAGGGATACGGAGACCAGAACTGTGCACAGTGCTCGGAGTGTGGTCTAACCGAGGGATATAGAGACAGGTACTGTGCACATTGCTCCGAGTGTGGTCTACCCGAGGGATATGGAGACAGGAACTGTGCACATTGCTCTGATTGTGGTCTAACTGAGGGGATACAGCGACAGGAACTGTAAACAGTGCTCCGAGTGTGGTCTAACTGAGGGATACGGAGACCGGAACTGTGCACAGTGCTCCGAGTGTGCTCTAACTGAGGGATAAAGATACCGGAACTGTGCACAGTGCTCCGAGTGTGATCTAACCGATGGAGATGGAAACCAGAACTGTGCACAGTGCTCCGAGTGTGGTCTAACCGAGGGGATAAAGATACCGGAACTGTGCACGGTGCTCCGAGTGTGGTCTAACTGAGGGGATAAAGATACCGGAACTGTGCACACTGCTCTGCGTGTGGTCTAACCAAGGGATATGGTGAATAGAAATATGCACAATACTCCGAGTGGGATCTCACTGAGGGATATGGAGACGACAACTATGCACTGTGCTCCGAGTGTAGTCTGACCGAGGGATATGGAGATCAGAGCTGTCTCCTAGAACGATTGGCCATAGTCTTAGTCTAAGAGGTGGTAGATTTAAATCAGAGATGAGGAGAAATTACTTTTCACAAAGGGCCGTGAATCTGTGGAATTCACTACCTCACAGTGCAGTGGATGCCGGGTGCTGAATAAATTTAAGGAGGAGATAGACAGATTTTTAATTAGCAACGGGGTGAAAGGTTCTGGGGAGAGGGTGGGAAATTGGAGTTGAGACCAGAATGAGAATCTTATGTTCTTATGTTCACAGAGATCAGAGTGTGGTCTAACTGAGGGATAGAGAAAGCGGAACTGTGCACGGTGCTCCGAGTGTGGTTAACCGAGGGATACGGAGACCGGAACTGTGCACAGTGCTCCGAGTGTGGTCTACCCGAGGGATAGGGAGACAGGAACTGTGCACAGTGCTCCGAGTGTAGTTAAAGCAAGGGATACGGAGACAGAAATTGTGCACAGTGCTCCGGGTGTGGTCTAACCGAGGGATAAGAGACAGGAATGTGCACAGTGATCCGAGTGTGGTCTAACCAAGGGATATGCAGACCGGAACCTCGTACAGTGCTCCGGGTGTGGTCTAACTGAGGGATACGGTGACCAGAACTGTTCACAGTACTCCGAGTGTGGTCTAACTGAGGGATACAGAGACAGGAACTGTGCACAGTGCTCCGAGTGTTGACTAACCGAGGGATAAGAGAAGGAATGTGCACAGTGATCTGGGTGTGGTCTAACCAAGGGATATGCAGACCGGAACGGCGTACAGTGCTCCGGCTGTTGTCTTACTGAGGGATACGGAGACCGGAACTGTGCACAGTGCTCCGAGTGTGATCTAACCGACGGATACAGAGACCTTAACTGTGCACAGTGCTCCGAGTGTGGTCTAACCGAGGGATACAGAGACCTTAACTATGCACTGTGCTCCGATTGTGGACTAACCGAAGGAAACGGAGACCAGAACTGGGCACAGTGCACCGAGTGTGGTCTAACCGAGGGATACGGAGACTGGAACTGTGCACAGTGCTCCGAGTGTGGTCTAACCGACGTATATGGAGATTAGAACGGTGCACAGTGCTCCGAGCGTGGTCTAACTGAGGGGATACAGAGACCGGAATGGTGCACAGTGCTCCGAGTGTGGTCTACCCGAGGGATACAGAGACCTTAACTATGCACTGTGCTCCGATTGCGGACTAACCGAAGGAAACGGAGACCGGAACTGCGCACAGTGCACCGAGTGTCGTCTAACTGAGGTATATGGAAATTAGAACGGTGCACAGTGCTCCGAGTGAGGTTTAACCGAGGAATATGGAGACTAGAACTGTGCACAGTGCTCCGAGTGTGGTTAACCGAGGGATACGGAGACCGGAACTGTGCACAGTGCTCCGAGTGTGGTCTAACTGAGGGCATACAGAGACCGGAACTGTGCACAGTGCTCCGAGTGTGGTCTAACAGAGGGATACAGAGACCAGAACTGTGCACAGTGCTCCGAGTGTGGTCTGACCGAGGGATACGGAGACTGGAACTGTGCACAGTGCTCCGATTGTGGTCTAACCGAGGGATACGGAGACAGGACTGTGCACAGTGCTCCGAGTGTGGTCTAACTGAGAGATACGGAGACCAGAACTGTGCACAGTGCTCCGACTGTGGTCTGACCAAGGGATACGGAGACTGGAACTGTGCACAGTGCTCCGAGTGTGGTCTAACTGAGGGGATACAGCGAGCGGAACTGTGCACAGTGCTCCGAGTGTGGTCTAACAGAGCAATACAGAGACTGGAACTGTGCACAGTGCTCCAAGTGTGGTCTAACCGAGGGATACGGAAACCAGGTCTGTGCACAGTGCTCCAAGTGTGGTCTAACTGAGGGATACGGAGACCAGGTCTGTGCACAGTACTCCAAGTGTGGTCTAACCAAGGGATATGGTGAATAGAAATATGTACAATACTCCGAGTGTGATCTCACTGAGTGATATGGAGACTACAACTATTCACTGTGCTCCGAGTGTAGTCTAACTGAGGGATACGGAGACCGGCACTGTGCACAGTGCTCCGAGTGTGCTCTAACTGAGGGATAAAGATACCGGAACTGTGCACAGTGCTCCGAGTGTGATCTAACCGATGGAGATGGAAACCAGAACTGTGCACAGTGCTCCGAGTGTGGTCTAACCGAGGGGATAAAGATACCCGAACTGTGCACGGTGCTCCGAGTGTGGTCTAACTGAGGGGATAATGATACCGGAACTGTGCACTCTGCGTGTGGTCTAACCAAGGGATATGGTGAATAGAAATATGCACAATACTCCGAGTGTGATCTCACTGAGGGATATGGAGACTACAACTATGCACTGTGCTCCGAGTGTAGTCTGACCGAGGGATATTGAGATCAGAGCTGTGTCCTAGAACGAGAGGCCATAGTCTTAGTCGAAGAGGTGGTAGATTTAAATCAGAGATGAGGAGAAATTACTTTTCACAAAGGGCCGTGAATCTGTGGAATTCACTACCTCACAGTGCAGTGGATGCCGGGTGCTGAATAAATATAAGGAGGAGATAGACAGATTTTTAATTAGCAACGGGGTGAAAGGTTCTGGGGAGAGGGTGGGAAATTGGAGCTGAGGACGGAATGAGAATCTTATGTTCTTATGTTCACGGAGCTCAGAGTGTTGTCTAACCGAGGGATAGAGAAAGCGGAACTGTGCACAGTGCTTCGAGTATGGATAACCGAGGGATACGGAGACTGGAACTGTGCACAGTGCTTCGAGTGTGATCTAACGCAGGGATACGGAGACCGGAACTGTGCACAGTGCTTCGAGTGTGATCTAACGCAGGGATACGGAGACAGGAACTGTGCACAGTGCTCCGAGTGTGGTCTAACTGAGGAATACGGAGACCGGAACGATGCACAGTGCTCTGAGTGTGGTTAAAGCGAGGGATACGGAGACTAGAAACTGTGCACAGTGTTCCGTCTGTGGTCGAACTGAGGGATACGGAGACAGAAATTGTGCCAGGGCTCCAAATGTGGGCTAACAGAGGGATACATAGACCGGAACTGTGTACAGTGCTCCGAATGATGACTAACCAAGGGATAAGAGACAGTAATGTGCACAGTGATCCGAGTGTGGTCTAACCAAGAGATATGCAGACCGGAACTGCGTACAGTGCTCCGGGTGTGGTCAAACTGAGGGATACGGAGACCGGAACTGTACACAGTGCTCCAAGTGTGGTCTAACAGAGGGATACAGAGACAGGAACTGTGCACAGTGCTCCGAGTGTTGACTAACCGAGGGATAAGAGACAGGAATGTGCACAGTGATCCGAGTGTGGTCTAATCAAGGGATATGCAGAACAGAACTGTGCACAGTGCTCCGAGTGTGGTCTAACTGAGGGATATGGAGACCAGAACTGTTCACAGTGCTCCGAGTGTGGTCTGACAGAGGGATACAGTGACAGGAACTGTGCACAGTGCTCCGAGTGTTGACTAACCGAGGGATAAGAGACAGGAATGTGCACAGTGATCTGAGTGTGGTCTAACCAAGGGATATGCAGACCGGAACTGCGTACAGTGCTCCGAGTGTGGTCTAACCGAGGGATACAGAGACCTTAACTATGCACTGTGCTCCGATTGCGGACTAACCGAAGGAATTGGAGAGCAGAACTGGGCACAGTGCTCCAAGTGTGGTCTAACCGAGGGATACGGAGACTGGAACTGTGCATAGTGCTCCGAGTGTGGTCTAACCGAGGTATATGGAGATTAGAACGGTGCGCAGTGCTCCGAGCGTGGTCTAACTGAGGGGATACAGAGACTGGAATGGTGCACAGTGCTCCGAGTGTGGTCTAACCGAGGGATACAGAGACCTTAACTATGCACTGTGCTCCGATTGCGGACTAACCGAAGGAAACGGAGACCGGAACTGGGCACAGTGCGCCGAGTGTGGTCTAACCGAGGGATACGGAGAATGGAACTGTGCATAGTGCTCCGAGTGTGGTCTAACCGAGGAATGTGGAGACTAGAACTGTGCACAGTGCTCCGAGTGTGGTTAACCGAGGGATACGGAGACCAGAACTGTGCACAGTGCTCGGAGTGTGGTCTAACCGAGGGATACAGAGACAGGTACTGTGCACATTGCTCCGAGTGTGGTCTACCCGAGGGATATGGAGACAGGAACTGTGCACATTGCTCTGAGTGTGGTCTAACTGAGGGGATACAGCGACAGGAACTGTACACAGTGCTCCGAGTGTGGTCTAACTGAGGGATACGGAGACCGGAACTGTGCACAGTGCTCCGAGTGTGCTCTAACTGAGGGATAAAGATACCAGAACTGTGCACAGTGCTCCGAGTGTGGTCTAACCGAGGGGATAAAGATACCGGAACTGTGCACGGTGCTCCGAGTGTGGTCTAACTGAGGGGATAAAGATACCGGAACTGTGCACACTGCTCTGCGTGTGGTCTAACCAAGGGATATGGTGAATAGAAATATGCACAATACTCCGAGTGTGATCTCACTGAGGGATATGGAGACGACAACTATGCACTGTGCTCCGAGTGTAGTCTGACCGAGGGATATGGAGATCAGAGCTGTCTCCTAGAACGAGTGGCCATAGTCTTAGTCTAAGAGGCGGTAGATTTAAATCAGAGATGAGGAGCAATTACATTTCTCTAAGGGCCGTGAATCTGTGGAATTCACTACCTCACAGTGCAGTGGATGCCGGGTGCTGAATAAATTTAAGGAGGAGATAGACAGATTTTTAATTAGCAACGGGGTGAAAGGTTCTGGGGAGAGGGTGGGAAATTGGAGTTGAGACCAGAATGAGAATCTTATGTTCTTATGTTCACAGAGATCAGAGTGTGGTCTAACTGAGGGATAGAGAAAGCGGAACTGTGCACGGTGCTCCGAGTGTGGTTAACCGAGGGATACGGAGACCGGAACTGTGCACAGTGCTCCGAGTGTGGTCTAACCGACGGATACAGAGACAGGTACTGTGCACAGTGCTCCGAGTGTGGTCTACCCGAGGGATAGGGAGACAGGAACTGTGCACAGTGCTCCGAGTGTAGTTAAAGCAAGGGATACGGAGACAGAAATTGTGCACAGTGCTCCGAACGTTGACTAACCGAGGGATAAGAGACAGGAATGTGCACAGTGATCCGAGTGTGGTCTAACCAAGGGATATGCAGACCGGAACCTCGTACAGTGCTCCGGGTGTGGTCTAACTGAGGGATACGGAAACCGGAACTGTACACAGTGCTGCGAGTGTGGTCTAACAGAGGGATACAGAGACAGGAACTGTGCACAGTGCTCCGAGTGTTGACTAACCGAGGGATAAGAGAAGGAATGTGCACAGTGATCTGGGTGTGGTCTAACGGAGGGATATGCAGACCAGAACTGTGCACCGTGCTCTGAGTGTGGTCTAACCAAGGGATATGCAGACCGGAACGGCGTACAGTGCTCCGGCTGTTGTCTTACTGAGGGATACGGAGACCGGAACTGTGCACAGTGCTCCGAGTGTGATCTAACCGACGGATACAGAGACCTTAACTGTGCACAGTGCTCCGAGTGTGGTCTAACCGAGGGATACAGAGACCTTAACTATGCACTGTGCTCCGATTGCGGACTAACCGAAGGAAACGGAGACCAGAACTGGGCACAGTGCACCGAGTGTGGTCTAACCGAGGGATACGGAGACTGGAACTGTGCACAGTGCTCCGAGTGTGGTCTAACCGACGTATATGGAGATTAGAACGGTGCACAGTGCTCCGAGCGTGGTCTAACTGAGGGGATACAGAGACCGGAATGGTGCACAGTGCTCCGAGTGTGGTCTACCCGAGGGATACAGAGACCTTAACTATGCACTGTGCTCCGATTGCGGACTAACCGAAGGAAACGGAGACCGGAACTGGGCACAGTGCTCCGAGTGTGGTCTAACCGAGGGATACGGAGAATGGAACTGTGCACGGTGCTCCGAGTGTGGTCTAACCGAGGAATGTGGAGACTAGAACTGTGCACAGTGCTCCGAGTGTGGTTAACCGAGGGATACGGAGACCGGAACTGTGCACAGGGCTCCGAGTGTGGTCTAACCGAAGGATACAGAGACAGGTACTGTGCACAGTGCTCCGAGTGTGGTCTACCCGAGGGATAGGGAGACAGGAACTGTGCACAGTGCTCCGAGTGTGGTCTAACTGAGGGGATACAGCGACAGGAACTGTGCACAGTGCTCCGAGTGTGGTCTAACCGAGGGGATAAAGATACCGGAACTGTGCACAGTGCTCCGAGTGTGGTCTATCTGAGGGGATAAAGATACCGGAACTGTGCACAGTGCTCTGAGTGTGGTCTAACCGAGGGATATGGAAACCAGAACTGTGCACAGTGCTCCGAGTGTGGTCTAACTTATGGGATAAAGATACCGGAACTGTGCACAGTGCTCCAAGTGTGGTCTAACCGAGGGATATGGAAAACAGAACTGTGCACAGTGCTCCGAGTGTGGTCTAACCGAGTGATACGGAGACAGGAACTGGGCACAGTGCTCCGAGTGTGCTCTAAACGAGGGATACGGAGACCGGAACTGAGCACAGTGCTCCGAGTGTGGTCAAACCGAGGGATACGGAGACAGGAACTGGGCACAGTGCTCCGAGTGTGGTCCAGCCGAGTGATATGGAGACAGGAACTGGGCACAGTGCTCCGAGTGTGGTCTAACCGAGGGATACGGAGACAGGAACTGGGCACAGTGCTCCGAGTGTGGTCTAACCGAGGGGATAAAGATACCGGAACTGTGCACAGTGCTCCGAGTGTGGTCTAACTGAGGGGATAAAGATACCGGAACTGTGCACAGTGCTCTGAGTGTGGTCTAACCGAGGGATATGGAAACCAGAACTGTGCACAGTGCTCCGAGTGTGGTCTAACTTATGGGATAAAGATACCGGAACTGTGCACAGTGCTCCAAGTGTGGTCTAACCGAGGGATATGGAAAACAGAACTGTGCACAGTGCTCCGAGTGTGGTCTAACCGAGTGATACGGAGACAGGAACTGGGCACAGTGCTCCGAGTGTGCTCTAAACGAGGGATACGGAGACCGGAACTGAGCACAGTGCTCCGAGTGTGGTCAAACCGAGGGATACGGAGACAGGAACTGGGCACAGTGTGCCGAGTGTGCTCTAAACGAGGGATACGGAGACAGGAACTGTGCACAGTTCTCCGAGTGTGGTCTATCTGAGGGGATAAAGATACCGGAATTGTGCACAGTGCTCTGAGTGTGGTCTAACCGAGGGATATGGAAACCAGAACTGTGCACAGTGCTCCAAGTGTGGTCTAACCGAGGGATATGGAAAACAGAACTGTGCACAGTGCTCCGAGTGTGGTCTAACTGAGTGATACAGAGACAGGAACTGGGCACAGTGCTCCGAGTGTGCTCTAAACGAGGGATACGGAGACAGGAACTGTACACAGTGCTCCGAGTGTGGTCTAACCGAGGGATACAGAGACCGGAACTGAGCACAGTGCTCCGAGTGTGGTCAAACCGAGGGATACGGAGACAGGAACTGGGCACAGTGCTCCGAGTGTGGTCCAGCCGAGTGATACGGAGACAGGAACTGGGCACAGTGCTCCGAGTGTGGTCTAACCGAGGGATACGGAGACAGGAACTGGGCACAGTGCTCTGAGTGTGGTCTAACCGACGGATACAGAGACAGGTACTGTGCACAGTGCTCCGAGTGTGGTCTACCCGAGGGATAGGGAGACAGGAACTGTGCACAGTGCTCCGAGTGTGGTCTAAGTGAGGGGATACAGCGACAGGAACTGTGCACAGTGCTCCGAGTGTGGTCTAACCGAGGGGATAAAGATACCGGAACTGTGCACAGTGCTCCGAGTGTGGTCTAACTGAGGGGATAAAGATACCGGAACTGTGCACAGTGCTCTGAGTGTGGTCTAACCGAGGGATATGGAAACCAGAACTGTGCACAGTGCACCGAGTGTGGTCTAACTTATGGGATAAAGATACCGGAACTGTGCACAGTGCTCCAAGTGTGGTCTAACCGAGGGATATGGAAACCAGAACTGTGCACAGTGCTCCGAGTGTGGTCTAACCGAGTGATACGGAGACAGGAACTGTGCACAGTGCTCCGAGTGTGGTCTACCCGAGGGATAGGGAGACAGGAACTGTGCACAGTGCTCCGAGTGTGGTCTAAGTGAGGGGATACAGCGACAGGAACTGTGCACAGTGCTCCGAGTGTGGTCTAACCGAGGGGATAAAGATACCGGAACTGTGCACAGTGCTCCGAGTGTGGTCTAACTGAGGGGATAAAGATACCGGAACTGTGCACAGTGCTCTGAGTGTGGTCTAACCGAGGGATATGGAAACCAGAACTGTGCACAGTGCACCGAGTCTGGTCTAACTTATGGGATAAAGATACCGGAACTGTGCACAGTGCTCCGAGTGTGGTCTAACCGAGGGATATGGAAACCAGAACTGTGCACAGTGCTCCGAGTGTGGTCTAACCGAGTGATACGGAGACAGGAACTGGGCACAGTGCTCCGAGTGTGCTCTAAACGAGGGATACGGAGACAGGAACTGTGCACAGTTCTCCGAGTGTGGTCTAACCGAGGGATACGGAGACCGGAACTGAGCACAGTGCTCCGAGTGTGGTCAAACCGAGGGATACGGAGACAGGAAGTGGGCACAGTGCTCCGAGTGTGGTCCAGCCGAGTGATACGGAGACAGGAACTGGGCACAGTGCTCCGAGTGTGGTCTAACCGAGGGATAGGGAGACAGGAACTGGGCACAGTGCTCCGAGTGTGGACTAACCGAGGGAAAAGGAGACCGGAACTGAGCACAGTGCTCCGAGTGTGGTCTCACCGAGGGAAAAGGAGACCGGAACTGAGCACAGTGCTCCGTGTGGTCTAACTGAGGGATACGGAGACAGGAACTGTGCACAGTGCTCCGAGTGTAGTCTAACTGAGGGGATACAGAGAGCCGAACTGTGCACAGTGCTCCGAGTGTGGTCTAACAGAGGCATACAGAGACAGGAACTGTGCACAGTGATCCGAGTGTTGACTAACCGAGGGATAAGAGACAGGAATGTGCACAGTGATCCGAGTGTGGTCTAACCAAGGGATATGCATACCGGAACTGTGCACAGTGCTCCGAGTGTGGTCTAACCGCAGGAAACAGAGACAGGAAGTGTTCACTGTGCTCCGAGTGGGGTCTAAAAGAGGGATACGGAGACAGGAACTGTGCACAGTGCTCCGAGTGGGGTCTTAGCTAGGTACATGGAGACAGGAACTGTGCACAGTGCTCTATGTGCGGTCTAACCACGGGATATGGAGACCAGAACTGTGCATGTGCTCCGAGTGTGGTCTAACCGAGGGATACGGAGACAGGTCTGTGCACTGTGCGCGGAGTGTGGTCTAACGGATGGATACGGATACAGGAATGTTCACAGTGCTCCGAGTGTGGTCTAACAGAGAGATATGGAGACCAGAACTGTGCACAGTGCTCCTAATGTAGTCTGACCAAGGGATACGGTGACTGGAACTGTGCACAGTGCTCCAAGTGTGGTCTAACTGAGGGATACGGAGACCAGGTCTGTGCACAGTACTCCAAGTGTGGTCTAACCAAGGGATATGGTGAATAGAAATATGTACAATACTCCGAGTGTGATCTCACTGAGGGATATGGAGACTACAACTATGCACTGTGCTCCGAGTGTAGTCTGACCGAGGGATATTGAGATCAGAGCTGTGTCCTAGAACGAGAGGCCATAGTCTTAGTCTAAGAGGTGGTAGATTTAAATCAGAGATGAGGAGAAATTACTTTTCTCTAAGGGCCGTGAATCTGTGGAATTCACTACCTCACAGTGCAGAGGATGCCGGGTGCTGAATAAATTTAAGGAGGAGATAGACAGATTTTTAATTAGTAACGGGGTGAAACGTTATGGGGAGAGGGTGGGAAATTGGAGCTGAGGACGGAATGAGAGTCTTAAGTTCTTATGTTCACAGAGATCAGAGTGCTGTCTAACCGAGGGATAGAGAAAGCGGAACTGTGCACAGTGCTCCGAGTGTGGTCTAACCGAGGGATACGGAGACAGGAACTGAGCACAGTGCTCCGAGTGTGGTCTAACCGAGGGATACGGAGACAGGAACTGTGCACAGTGCTCCGAGTGTGGATAACCGAGGGATACGGAGACTGGAACTGTGCACAGTGCTCCGAGTGTGGTCTAACTGAGGGATACGGAGGCCAGAACTGTTCACAGTACTCCGAGTGTGGTCTAACAGAGGGATACAGAGACAGGAACTGTGCACAGTGCTCCGAGTGTTGACTAACCGAGGGATAAGAGACAGGAATGTGCACACTGATCCGAGTGTGGTCTAATCAAGGGATATGCGGACCGGATCTGTACACAGTGCTCCGTGTGTGGTCTAACTGAGGGGATACAGAGACCGGAACTGTGCACAGTGCTCCGAGTGTGGTCTAACCGAGGGATACGGAGACCAGAACTGTGCACAGTGCTCCGATTGTGGTCTGACCGAGGGATACGGAGACTGGAACTGTGCACAGTGCTCTGAGTGTGGTCTAACCGAGGGATACGGAGACAGGACTGTGCACCGTGCTCCGAGTGTGGTCTAACTGAGAGATACGGAGACCAGAACTGTTCACAGTGCTCCGAGTGTGGTCTAACTGAGGGATATGGAAACCAGCACTGTGCACAGTGCTCCGAGTGTCGTCTAACCGAGGGGATAAAGATACCGGAACTGTGCACAGTGCTCCGAGTGTGGTCTAAATGAGGGGTTAAAGATACCGGAACTGTGCACAGTGCTCCGAGTGTGGTCTATCCGGGAGATGCGGAGACTTGAACTGTGCCCAGTGCTCCGAGAGTGGTCTAACTCAGGGATAAGGAGACAGGAACTGTGCACAGTGCTCCGAGTGCGGTCTAACCGAGGGATACGGAGACAGGAACTGTGCACAGTGCTCCGAGTGTGGTCTAACCGAGGGATATGGAAACCAGAACTGTGCACAGTGCTCCGAGTGTGGTCGAACCGAGGGATATCGAAACCAGAACTGTGCACAGTTCTCCGAGTGTGGTCTAACCGAGTGATACGGAGACAGGAACTGGGCACAGTGCTCCGAGTGTGTCCAACCGAGGGGATACAGAGACCGGAACTGGGCACAGTGCTCCGAGTGTGGTATAACCGAGGGATACGGAGAATGGAACTGTGCACAGCGCTCCGCGTGTGGTCTAACTGAGGAATGTGAAGACTAGAACTGGGCACAGTGCTCCGAGTGTGTCCAACCGAGGGGATACAGAGACAGGAACTATGCACAGTGCTCCGATGGTTGCTAACTGCGGGATAAGAGACAGGAATCTGCACAGTGATATGGGTGTGGTCTAATCAAGGGATATGCAGACCAGAACTGTGCACAGTGCTCCGAATGTGGTCTAACTGAGGGATACGGAGACCAGAACTGTTCACAGTGCTCCGAGTGTGGTCTAACCGAGGGATACAGAGACCGTAACTATGCACTGTGCTCCGATTGCGGACTAACTGAAGAAAACGGAGACCGGAACTGGGCACAGTGCTCCGACTGTGGTCTAACTGAGGGGATAAAGATACCGGAACTGTGCACAGTGCTCTGAGTGTGGTCTAACCGAAGGATATGGAAACCAGAACTGTGCACAGTGCTCCGAGTGTGGTCGAACCGAGGGATATGGAAACCAGAACTGTGCACAGTGCTCCGAGTGTGGTCTAACCGAGTGATACGGAGACAGGAACTGGGCACAGTGCTCCGAGTGTGGTCCAACCGAGTGATACGGAGACAGGAACTGTGCACAGTGCTCCGAGTGTGGTCTAACCGAGGGATATGGAAACCAGAACTGTGCACAGTGCTCCGAGTGTGGTCGAACCGAGGGATATCGAAACCAGAACTGTGCACAGTTCTCCGAGTGTGGTCTAACCGAGTGATACGGAGACAGGAACTGCGCACTGTGCTCCGAGTGTGTCCAACCGAGGGGATACAGAGACCGGAACTGGGCACAGTGCTCCGAGTGTGGTCTAACCGAGGGATACGGAGAATGGAACTGTGCACAGTGCTCCGAGTGTGGTCTAACCGAGGGATACGGAGAATGGAACTGTGCACAGTGCTCCAAGTGTGGTCTAACCGAGGAATGTGGAGACTAGAACTGTGCACAGTGCTCCGAGTGTGGTTAACCGAGGGATAGGGAGACTGGAACTGTGCACAGTGCTCCGAGTGTGGTCTAACCGAGGGATACGGAGAATGGAACTGTGCACAGTGCTCCAAGTGTGGTCTAACCGAGGAATGTGGAGACTAGAACTGTGCACAGTGCTCCGAGTGTGGTTAACCGAGGGATACGGAGACTGGAACTGTGCACAGTGCTCCGAGTGTGGTCTAACTGAGGGATACGGAGACAGGAACTGTGCACAGTGCTCCGAGTGTGGTCTAACCGAGGGATACAGAGACAGGTACTGTGCACAGTGCTCCCAGTGTGGTCTACCCGAGGGATACGGAGACAGGAATGTGCACAGTGCTCTGAGTGTGGTCTAACTGAGGGGATACAGCGACAGGAAGTGTGCACAGTGCTCCGAGTGGGGTCTAACTGAGGGGATACAGTGACAGGAACAGTGCACAGCTCTCCGAGTGTGGTCTAACTGAGGGATACAGAGACCGGAACTGTGCACAGTGCTCCGAGTGTTGTCTAACCGAGGTATATGGAGATTAGAACGGTGCACAGTGCTCCGCGTGTGGTCTAACCGAGGAATGTGAAGACTAGAACTGGGCACAGTGCTCCGAGTGTGTCCAACCGAGGGGATACAGAGACAGGAACTATGCACAGTGCTCCGAGTGTGGTCTAACTGAGGGGATACAGAGACAGGAACTGTGCACAGTGCTCCGAGTGTGGTCTAACAGAGAGATGTGGAGACCAGAACTGTGCACAGTGCTCCTAATGTAGTCTGACCAAGGGATACGGTGACTGGAACTGTGCACAGTGCTCCAAGTGTGGTCTAACTGAGGGATACGGAGACCAGGTCTGTGCACAGTACTCCAAGTGTGGTCTAACCAAGGGATATGGTGAATAGAAATATGTACAATACTCCGAGTGGGATCTCACTGAGGGATATGGAGACTACAACTATGCACTGTGCTCCGAGTGTAGTCTGAGCGAGGGATATTGAGATCAGAGCTGTGTCCTAGAACGAGAGGCCATAGTCTTAGCCTAAGAGGCGGTAGATTTAAATCAGAGATGAGGAGAAATTACTTTTCTCTAAGGGCCGTGAATCTGTGGAATTCACTACCTCACAGTGCAGTGGATGCCGGGTGCTGAATAAATTTAAGGAGGAGATAGACAGATTTTTAATTAGCAACGGGGTGAAAGGTTATGGGGAGAGGGTGGGAAATTGGAGCTGAGGACGGAATGAGAATCTTATGTTCTTATGTTCACAGAGATCAGAGTGTGGTCTAACTGAGGGATAGAGAAAGCGGAACTGTGCACAGTGCTCCGAGTGTGGTCTAAGGCAGGGATACGGAGACAGGAACTGAGCACAGTGCTCCGAGTGTGGTCTAACCGAGGGATATGGAGACAGGAACTGTGTACAGTGCTCCGAATGTGGTCTAACCGAGGGATACGGAGACAGGAACTGCGCACAGTGCTCCGAGTGTGGTCTAACCAAGCGATACGGAGACCAGAACTGTTCACAGTACTCCGAGTGTGGTCTAACAGAGGGATACAGAGACAGGAACTGTGCACAGTGCTCCGAGTGTTGACTAACCGAGGGATAAGAGACAGGAATGTGCACAATGATCCGAGTGTGGTCTAATCAAGGGATATGCGGACCGGATCTGTACACAGTGCTCCGAGTGTGGTCTAACTGAGGGGATACAGAGACCGGAACTGTGCACAGTGCTCCGAGTGTGGTCTAACCGAGGGATACGGAGACCAGAACTGTGCACAGTGCTCCGAGTGTGGTCTGACCGAGGGATACGGAGACTGGAACTGTGCACAGTGCTCTGAGTGTGGTCTAACCGAGGGATACGGAGACAGGACTGTGCACCGTGCTCCGAGTGTGGTCTAACTGAGAGATACGGAGACCAGAACTGTTCACAGTGCTCCGAGTGTGGTCTAACTGAGGGATATGGAAACCAGCACTGTGCACAGTGCTCCGAGTGTCGTCTAACCGAGGGGATAAAGATACCGGAACTGTGCACAGTGCTCCGAGTGTGGTCTAAATGAGGGGTTAAAGATACCGGAACTGTGCACAGTGCTCCGAGTGTGGTCTATCCGGGAGATGCGGAGACTTGAACTGTGCCCAGTGCTCCGAGAGTGGTCTAACTCAGGGATAAGGAGACAGGAACTGTGCACAGTGCTCCGAGTGCGGTCTAACCGAGGGATACGGAGACAGGAACTGTGCACAGTGCTCCGAGTGTGGTCTAACCGAGGGATATGGAAACCAGAACTGTGCACAGTGCTCCGAGTGTGGTCGAACCGAGGGATATCGAAACCAGAACTGTGCACAGTTCTCCGAGTGTGGTCTAACCGAGTGATACGGAGACAGGAACTGGGCACAGTGCTCCGAGTGTGTCCAACCGAGGGGATACAGAGACCGGAACTGGGCACAGTGCTCCGAGTGTGGTATAACCGAGGGATACGGAGAATGGAACTGTGCACAGCGCTCCGCGTGTGGTCTAACCGAGGAATGTGAAGACTAGAACTGGGCACAGTGCTCCGAGTGTGTCCAACCGAGGGGATACAGAGACAGGAACTATGCACAGTGCTCCGATGGTTGTCTCACCGCGGGATAAGAGACAGGAATCTGCACAGTGATATGGGTGTGGTCTAATCAAGGGATATGCAGACCAGAACTGTGCACAGTGCTCCGAATGTGGTCTAACTGAGGGATACGGAGACCAGAACTGTTCACAGTGCTCCGAGTGTGGTCTAACCGAGGGATACAGAGACCGTAACTATGCACTGTGCTCCGATTGCGGACTAACTGAAGAAAACGGAGACCGGAACTGGGCACAGTGCTCCGACTGTGGTCTAACTGAGGGGATAAAGATACCGGAACTGTGCACAGTGCTCTGAGTGTGGTCTAACCGAAGGATATGGAAACCAGAACTGTGCACAGTGCTCCGAGTGTGGTCGAACCGAGGGATATGGAAACCAGAACTGTGCACAGTGCTCCGAGTGTGGTCTAACCGAGTGATACGGAGACAGGAACTGGGCACAGTGCTCTGAGTGTGGTCCAACCGAGTGATACGGAGACAGGAACTGTGCACAGTGCTCCGAGTGTGGTCTAACCGAGGGATATGGAAACCAGAACTGTGCACAGAGCTCCGAGTGTGGTCGAACCGAGGGATATCGAAACCAGAACTGTGTACAGTTCTCCGAGTGTGGTCTAACCGAGTGATACGGAGACAGGAACTGCGCACAGTGCTCCGAGTGTGTCCAACCGAGGGGATACAGAGACCGGAACTGGGCACAGTGCTCCGAGTGTGGTCTAACCGAGGGATACGGAGAATGGAACTGTGCACAGTGCTCCAAGTGTGGTCTAACCGAGGAATGTGGAGACTAGAACTGTGCACAGTGCTCCGAGTGTGGTTAACCGAGGGATACGGAGACTGGAACTGTGCACAGTGCTCCGAGTGTGGTCTAACCGAGGGTTACGGAGAATGGAACTGTGCACAGTGCTCCAAGTGTGGTCTAACCGAGGAATGTGGAGACTAGAACTGTGCACAGTGCTCCGAGTGTGGTTAACCGAGGGATACGGAGACTGGAACTGTGCACAGTGCTCCGAGTGTGGTCTAACTGAGGGATACGGAGACAGGAACTGTGCACAGTGCTCCGAGTGTGGTCTAACTGAGGGTATAAAGATACCGGAACTGTGCACAGTGCTCTGAGTGTGGTCTAACTGAGGGCTATGGCAACCAGAACTGTGCACAGTGCTCCGAGTGTGGTCTAACTTATGGGATAAAGATACCGGAACTCTGCACAGTGCTCCGCGTGTGGTCTAACCGAGGGATATGGAAACCAGAACTGTGCACAGTGCTCTGAGTGTGGTCGAACCGAGGGATATGGAAACCAGAACTGTGCACAGTGCTCCAAGTGTGGTCTAACCGAGGGATACGGAGACAGGAACTGGGCACAGTTCTCCGAGTGTGGTCTAACCGAGGGATACGGAGACCGGAACTGTGCACAGTGCTCCGAGTGTGGTCTAACAGAGGGATACAGAGACCAGAACTGTGCACAGTGCTCCGAGTGTTGACTAACCGAGGGATAAGAGACAGGAATGTGCACAGTGATCTGGGTGTGGTCTAATCAAGGGATATGCAGACCAGAACTGTGCGCAGTGCTCCGAGTGTGGTCTAACTGAGGGATACGGAGACCAGATCTGTTCACAGTGCTCCGAGTGTGGTCTTACCGAGGTATATGGAGATTAGAACGGTGCACAGTGCTCTGAGCGTGGTCTAGCTGAGGGGATACAGAGACAGGAACTGTGCACAGTGCTCCGAGTGTGTCTAACCGAGGGGATACAGAGACAGGAACTGTGCACATTGGTCCGAGTGTGGTCTTACCGAGGGATGCGGAGACAGGATCTGAGCACTGTGCTCCGAGCGCGGTCTAACTGAGGGGATACAGAGACAGGAACTGTGCACAGTGCTCCGAGTGCGGTCTAACCGAGGGGTTACGGAGACAGGAACTGTGGACAGTGCTCCGGCTGTTGTCTTACTGAGGGATACGGAGACCGGAACTGTGCACAGTGCTCCGAGTGTGGTCTAACCGAGGGATACAGAGACCTTTACTATGCACTGTGCTCCGATTGCGAACTAACCGAAGGAAACGGAGACCGGAACTGGGCACAGTGCTCCGAGTGTGGTTTGACCGAGGGATACGGAGAATGGAACTGTGCACAGCGCTCCGAGTGTGGTCTAACCGAGAAATGTGGGGAATAGAACTGTGCACAGTGCTCCGAGTGTGGTCTAACCGAGGGATTCAGAGACAGGTACTGTGCACAGTGCTCTGAGTGTGGTCTACCCGAGGGATACGGAGACAGGAACTGTGCACAGTGCACTGAGTGTGGTCTAACTGAGGGGATGCAGCGACAGGAACTGTGCACAGTGCTCCAAGTGTGGTCTGACTGAGGGATACGGAGACCGGAACTGTGCACAGTGCTCCGAGTGTGGTCTAACTGAGGGATAAAGAGACCGGAACTGTGCACAGTGCTCCGAGTGTGGTCTAACCAAGGAGATAAAGATACCGGAACTGTGCACAGTGCTCCGAGTGTGGTCTAACTGAGGGGATAAAGATACCGGAAGTGTGCACAGTGCTCTGAGTGTGGTCTAACCGAGGGATATGGAAACCAGAACTGTGCACAGTGCTCCGAGTGTGGTCTAACTTATGGGATAAAGATACCGGAACTGTGCACAGTGCTCCGAGTGTGTTCTAACCGAGGGATATGGAAACCAGAACTGTGCACAGTGCTCCGAGTGTGGTCGAACCGAGGGATATGGAAACCAGAACTGTGCACAGTGCTCCGAGTGTGGTCTAACAGAGGGATACAGAGACAGGAACTGTGCACAGTGCTCCGAGTGTGGTCTAACTGAGGGATACGGAGACCAGATCTGTTCACAGTGCTCCGAGTGTGGTCTAACCGAGGTATATGGAGATTAGAACGGTGCACAGTGCTCCGAGCGTGGTCTGAATGAGGGGATACAGAGACCGGAACGGTGCAGTGCTCCGAGTGTGTCCAACCGAGGGATACAGAAACAGGAACTGTGCACAGTGCTCCGCGTATGTTCTAACAGAGGGATACAGAGACAGGAACTGTGCACAGTGCTCCGAGTGTGGTCTAACAGAGGGATACAGAGACAGGAACTGTGCACAGTGCTCCGAGTGTTGACTAACCGAGGGATAAGAGACAGGAATGTGCACACTGATCCGAGTGTGGTCTAACCAAGGGATATGCAGACCGGAACTGCGTACAGTGCTCCGGGTGAGGTCTAACTGAGGGATACAGAGACCGGAACTGTGCACAGTGCTCCGATGGTTGTCTAACCGCGGGATAAGAGACAGGAATCTGCACAGTGATATGGGTGTGGTCTAATCAAGGGATATGCAGACCAGAACTGTGCACAGTGCTCCGAATGTGGTCTAACTGAGGGATACGGAGACCAGAACTGTTCACAGTGCTCCGAGTGTGGTCTAACCGAGGGATACAGAGACCGTAACTATGCACTGTGCTCCGATTGCGGACTAACTGAAGAAAACGGAGACCGGAACTGGGCACAGTGCTCCGACTGTGGTCTAACTGAGGGGATAAAGATACCGGAACTGTGCACAGTGCTCTGAGTGTGGTCTAACCGAAGGATATGGAAACCAGAACTGTGCACAGTGCTCCGAGTGTGGTCGAACCGAGGGATATGGAAACCAGAACTGTGCACAGTGCTCCGAGTGTGGTCTAACCGAGTGATACGGAGACAGGAACTGGGCACAGTGCTCCGAGTGTGGTCCAACCGAGTGATACGGAGACAGGAACTGTGCACAGTGCTCCGAGTGTGGTCTAACGGAGGGTTACGGAGACAGGAACTGTGCACAGTGCTCCGAGTGTGGTCTAACCGAGGGTAATGGAGACCAAAACTGAGCACACTTCTCCGAGTGTGGTCAAACCGAGGGATATGGAGACAGGAACTGGGCACAGTGCTCCGAGTGTGGTCTAACCGAGGGATACGGAGTCCGGAACTGGGCACAGTGCTCCGAGTGTGGTCTAACCGAGGGATACGGAGACAGGAACTGGGCACAGTGCTCCGAGTGTGGTCTAACCGAGGGATACGGAGACCGGAACTGAGCACAGTGCTCCGAGTGTGGTCTAACAGAGGGATACAGAGACAGGAACTGTGCACAGTGATCCGAGTGTTGACTAACCGAGGGATAAGAGACAGGAATGTGCACACTGATCCGAGTGTGGTCTAACCAAGGGATATGCAGACCGGAACTGCGTACAGTGCTCCGGGTGTGGTCTAACTGAGGGATACGGAGACCAGATCTGTTCACAGTGCTCCGAGTGTGGTCTAACCGAGGTATATGGAGATTAGAACGGTGCACAGTGCTCCGAGCGTGGTCTAACTGAGGGGATACAGAGACCGGAACGGTGCAGTGCTCCGAGTGTGTCCAACCGAAGGGATATAGAGACAGGAACTGTGCACAGTGCTCCGAGTGTGGTCTAACTGAGGGGATACAGAGACAGGAACTGTGCACAGTGCTCCGAGTGTGTCTAACCGAGGGGATACAGAGACAGGAACTGTGCACATTGGTCCGAGTGTGGTCTACCCGAGGGTTACGGAGACAGGAACTGAGCACAGTCCTCCGAGTGTGGTCTAACCGAGGGATACGGAGACAGGAACTGTGCACAGTGCTCCGAGTGTGGTCTAACCGAGAGGTACGGAGACCGGAACTATGCACAGTGCTCCGAGTGTGGTCTAACTGAGGGGATCCAGTGACAGGAACTGTGCACAGTGCTCCGAGTGTGGTCTAACCGAGTGATACGGAGACAGGAACTGGGCACAGTGCTCCGAGTGTGGTCTAACCGAGGGATATGGAGACCGGAACTGAGCACAGTGCTCCGAGTGTGGTCTATCAGAGGGATACAGAGACAGGAACTGTGCACAGTGATCCGAATGTTGACTAAACGCGGGACAAGAGACAGGAATGTGCACACTGATCCGAGTGTGGTCTAACCAAGGGATATGCAGACCGGAACTGCGTACAGTGCTCTGGGTGTGGTCTAACTGAGGGATACGGAGACCGGAACTGTGCACAGTGCTCCGGGTGTGGTCTAACCGAGGGATATGGAAACCAGAACTGTGCACAGTGCTCTGAGTGTGGTCGAACCGAGGGATATGGAAACCAGAACTGTGCACAGTGTTCCAAGTGTGGTCTAACCAAGTGACACGGAGACAGGAACTGGGCACAGTGCTCCGAGTGTGGTCTAACCGAGGGATATGGAGACAGGAACAGGGCACAGTGCTCCGAGTGTGGTCTAACCGAGGGATACGGAGTCCGGAACTGAGCACTGTGCTCCGAGTGTGGTCTAACCGAGGGATACGGAGACAGGAACTGGGCACAGTTCTCCGAGTGTGGTCTAACCGAGGGATACGGAGACCAGAACTGTGCACAGTGCTCCGAGTGTGGTTTAACAGAGGGATACAGAGACAGGAACTGTGCACAGTGATCCGAGTGTTGACTAACCGAGGGATAAGAGACAGGAATGTGCACACTGATCCGAGTGTGGTCTAACCAAGGGATATGCAGACCGGAACTGCGTACAGTGCTCCGGGTGTGGTCTAACTGAGGGATACGGAGACCAGAACAGTGCACAGTGCTCCGAGTGTTGACTAACCGAGGGATAAGAGACAGGAATGTGCACAGTGCTCCGAGTGTGGTCTAACCGAGGGATACGGAGAATGGAACTGTGCACAGCGCTCCGAGTGTGGTCTAACCGAGGAATGTGGAGACTAGAACTGTGCACAGTGCTCCGAGTGTGGTCTAACTGAGGGATACGGAGACCAGAACTGTTCACAGTACTCCGAGTGTGGTCTAACAGAGGGATACAGAGACAGGAACTGTGCACAGTGCTCCGAGTGTTGACTAACCGAGGGATAAGAGACAGGAATGTGCACAATGATCCGAGTGTGGTCTAATCAAGGGATATGCGGACCGGATCTGTACACAGTGCTCCGAGTGTGGTCTAACTGAGGGGATACAGAGACCAGAATTGTGCACAGTGCTCCGAGTGTGGTCTGACCGAGGGATACGGAGACTGGAACTGTGCACAGTGCTCTGAGTGTGGTCTAACCGAGGGATACAGAGACAGGAACTGTGCACAGTGCTCCGAGTGTGGTCTAACTGAGAGATACGGAGACCAGAACTGTTCACAGTGCTCCGAGTGTGGTCTAACTGAGGGATATGGAAACCAGCACTGTGCACAGTGCTCCGAGTGTCGTCTAACCGAGGGGATAAAGATACCGGAACTGTGCACAGTGCTCCGAGTGTGGTCTAAATGAGGGGTTAAAGATACCGGAACTGTGCACAGTGCTCCGAGTGTGGTCTATCCGGGAGATGCGGAGACTTGAACTGTGCCCAGTGCTCCAAGAGTGGTCTAACTCAGGGATAAGGAGACAGGAACTGTGCACAGTGCTCCGAGTGCGGTCTAACCGAGGGATACGGAGACAGGAACTGTGCACAGTGCACCGAGTGTGGTCAAACCGAGGGATATGGAAACCAGAACTGTGCACAGTGCTCCGAGTGTGGTCGAACTGAGGGATATCGAAACCAGAACTGTGCACAGTGCTCCGAGTGTGGTCTAACCAAGTGATACGGAGACAGGAACTGGGCACAGTGCTCCGAGTGTGTCCAACCGAGGGGATACAGAGACCGGAACTGGGCACAGTGCTCCGAGTGTGGTATAACCGAGGGATACGGAGAATGGAACTGTGCACAGCGCTCCGCGTGTGGTCTAACTGAGGAATGTGAAGACTAGAACTGGGCACAGTGCTCCGAGTGTGTCCAACCGAGGGATACGGAGAATGGAACTGTGCACAGCACTCCGCGTGTGGTCTAACCGAGGAATGTGAAGACTAGAACTGGGCACAGTGCTCCGAGTGTGTCCAACCGAGGGGATACAGAGACAGGAACTATGCACAGTGCTCCGAGTGTGGTCTAACTGAGGTGATACAGAGACAGGAACTGTGCACAGTGCTCCGAGTGTGTCTAACCGAGGGATACGGAGACCTTAACTATGCACTGTGCTCCGATTGCGGACTAACCGAAGGAAACGGAGACCGGAACTGGGCACAGTGCTCCGAGTGTGGTCTAACCGTGGGATACGGAGAATGGAACTGTGCACAGCGCTCCGCGTGTGGTCTAACCGAGGAATGTGAAGACTAGAACTGTGCACAGTGCTCCGAGTGTGGTTAACCGAGGGATACGGAGACTGGAACTGTGCACAGTGCTCCGAGTGTGGTCTAACCGAGGAATACAGAGACAGGTACTGTGCACAGTGCTCCGAGTGTGGTCTACCCGAGGGATACGGAGACAGGAACTATGCACAGTGCTCCGAGTGTGGTCTAACTGAGGTGATACAGAGACAGGAACTGTGCACAGTGCTCCGAGTGTGTCTAACCGAGGGATACGGAGACCTTAACTATGCACTGTGCTCCGATTGCGGACTAACCGAAGGAAACGGAGACCGGAACTGGGCACAGTGCTCCGAGTGCGGTCTAACCGAGGGATACGGAGAATGGAACTGTGCACAGTGCTCCGCGTGTGGTCTAACCGAGGAATGTGAAGACTAGAACTGTGCACAGTGCTCCGAGTGTGGTTAACCGATGGATACGGAGACTGGAACTGTGCACAGTGCTCCGAGTGTGGTCTAACCGAGGAATACAGAGACAGGTACTGTGCACAGTGCTCCGAGTGTGGTCTACCCGAGGGATACGGAGACAGGAACTGTGCACAGTGCTCTGAGTGTGGTCTAACTGAGGGGATAAAGAAAGCGGAACTGTGCACAGTGCTCCGAGTGTCGTCTAACCGAGGGGATAAAGATACTGGAACGGTGCACAGTGCTCCGAGTGTGGTCTAACTGAAGGGATAAAGATACCGGAACTATGCACAGTGCTCCGAGTGTGGTCTAACTGAGGGATAAAGAGACCGGAACTGTGCACAGTGCTCCGAGTGTGATCTAACCGATGGATATGGAAACCAGCACTGTGCACAGTGCTCCGAGTGTGGTCTAACCGAGGGATACAGAGACAGGTACTGTGCACAGTGCTCCGAGTGTGGTCTACCCAAGGGATACGGAGACAGGAACTGTGCACAGTGCTCTGAGTGTGGTCTAACCGAGGGATACGGAGACAGGACAGTGCACCGTGCTCCGAGTGTGGTCTAACTGAGAGATACGGAGACCACAACTGTGCACAGTGCTCCGAGTGTGGTCTAACTGAGGGATACGGAGACCAGAACTGTTCACAGTGCTCCGAG
Organism: Isurus oxyrinchus; assembly: GCA_026770705.1. Taxonomy (NCBI): domain Eukaryota; kingdom Metazoa; phylum Chordata; class Chondrichthyes; order Lamniformes; family Lamnidae; genus Isurus; species Isurus oxyrinchus. The sequence continues at coordinate 243,699 of JANJGN010000742.1, read as the reverse complement.
TGTGGTCTAACTGAGGGATAAAGAGACCAGAACTCTGCACAGTGCTCCGAGTGTGATCTAACCGATGGATATGGAAACCAGCACTGTGCACAGTGCTCCGAGTGTCGTCTAACCGAGGGGATAAAGATACCGGAACTGTGCACAGTGCTCCGAGTGTGGTCTAACTGAAGGGATAAAGATACCGGAACTATGCACAGTGCTCCAAGTGTGGTCTAACTGAGGGATAAAGAGACCAGAACTGTGCACAGTGCTCCGAGTGTGATCTAACCGATGGATATGGAAACCACCACTGTGCACAGTGCTCCGAGTGTCGTCTAACTGAGGGGATAAAGAAAGCGGAACTGTGCACAGTGCTCTGAGTGTGGTCTAACCAAGGGATATGGAAACCAGAACTGTGCACAGTGCTCCGAGTGTGGTCGAACCGAGGGATATCGAAACCAGAACTGTGCACAGTGCTCCGAGTGTGGTCTAACCGAGTGATACGGAGACAGGAACTGGGCACAGTGCTCCGAGTGTGTCCAACCGAGGGGATACAGAGACAGGAACTGTGTACAGTGCTCCGAGTGTGGTCTAACTGAGGGGATACAGAGACAGGAACTGTGCACAGTTCTCCGAGTGTGTCTAACCGAGGGGATACAGAGACAGGAACTGTGCACATTGGTCCGAGTGTGGTCTTATCGAGGGGTTTCGGAGACAGGAACTATGCACAGTGCTCCGAGTGTGGTCTACCCGAGGGTTACGGAGACAGGAACTGTGGACAGTGCTCCGGATGTTGTCTTACTGAGGGATACGGAGACGGGAACTGTGCACAGTGCTCCGAGTGTGGTCTAACCGAGGGATACGGAGAATGGAACTGTGCACAGCGCTCCGCGTGTGGTCTAACCGAGGAATGTGAAGACTAGAACTGTGCACAGTGCTCCGAGTGTGGTTAACCGAGGGATACGGAGACTGGAACTGTGCACAGTGCTCCGAGTGTGGTGTAACCGAGGGATACAGAGACAGGTACTGTGCACAGTGCTCCGAGTGTGGTCTACCCGAGGGATACGGAGACAGGAACTGTGCACAGTGCTCTGAGTGTGGTCTAACTGAGGGGATAAAGAAAGCGGAACTGTGCACAGTGCTCCGAGTGTCGTCTAACCGAGGGGATAAAGATACCGGAACGGTGCACAGTGCTCCGAGTGTGGTCTAACTGAAGGGATAAAGATACCGGAACTATGCACAGTGCTCCGAGTGTGGTCTAACTGAGGGATAAAGAGACCGGAACTGTGAACAGTGCTCCGAGTGTGATCTAACCAATGGATATGGAAACCAGCACTGTGCACAGTGCTCCGAGTGTCGTCTAACTGAGGGGATAAAGAAAGCGGAATTGTGCACAGTGCTCTGAGTGTGGTCTAACCAAGGGATACAGAGACAGGTACTGTGCACAGTGCTCCGAGTGTGGTCTACCCGAGGGATACGGAGACAGGAATGTGCACAGTGCTCTGAGTGTGGTCTAACTGAGGGGATACAGTGACAGGAACTGTGCACAGCTCTCCGAGTGTGGTCTAACTGAGGGATACAGAGACCGGAACTGTGCACAGTGCTCCGAGTGTTGTCTAACCGAGGTATATGGAGATTAGAACGGTGCACAGTGCTCCGAGCGTGGTCTAACTGAGGGGATATAGAGACCGGAACGGTGCACAGTGCTCCGAGTGTGTCCAACCGAGGTGATACAGAGACAGGAACTGTGTACAGTGCTCCGAATGTGGTCTAACTGAGGGGATACAGAGACAGGAACTGTGCACAGTGCTCCGAGTGTGGTCTAACTGAGGGGATAAAGATACCGGAACTGTGCACAGTGCTCTGAGTGTGGTCTAACTGAGGGCTATGGAAACCAGAACTGTGCACAGTGCTCCGAGTGTGGTCTAACTTATGGGATAAAGATACCGGAACTCTGCACAGTGCTCCGAGTGTGGTCTAACCGAGGGATATGGAAACCAGAACTGTGCACAGTGCTCTGAGTGTGGTCGAACCGAGGGATACGGAGACAGGAACTGGGCACAGTTCTCCGAGTGTGGTCTAACCGAGGGATACGGAGACCGGAACTGTGCACAGTGCTCCGAGTGTGGTCTAACAGAGGGATACAGAGGCAGGAACTGTGCACAGTGATCCGAGTGTTGACTAACCGAGGGATAAGAGACAGGAATGTGCACACTGATCCGAGTGTGGTCTAACCAAGGGATATGCAGACCGGAACTGCGTACAGTGCTCCGGGTGTGGTCTAACTGAGGGATACGGAGACCAGAACTGTGCACAGTGCTCCGAGTGTTGACTAACCGAGGGATAAGAGACAGGAATGTGCACAGTGATCTGGGTGTGGTCTAATCAAGGGATATGCAGACCAGAACTGTGCACAGTGCTCCGAGTGTGGTCTAACTGAGGGATATGGAGACCAGATCTGTTCACAGTGCTCCGAGTGTGGTCTTACCGAGGTATATGGAGATTAGAACGGTGCACAGTGCTCTGAGCGTGGTCTAACTGAGGGGATACAGAGACAGGAACTGTGCACAGTGCTCCGAGTGTGTCTAACCGAGGGGATACAGAGACAGGAACTGTGCACAGTGCTCCGAGTGTGTCTAACCGAGGGGATACAGAGACAGGAACTGTGCACATTGGTCCGAGTGTGGTCTTACCGAGGGATGCGGAGACAGGATCTGTGCACTGTGCTCCGAGCGCGGTCTAACTGAGGGGATACAGAGACAGGAACTGTGCACAGTGCTCCGAGTGCGGTCTAACCGAGGGATACGGAGTCCGGAACTGAGCACAGTGCTCCGAGTGTGGTCTAACCGAGGGATACGGAGACAGGAACTGGGCACAGTTCTCCGAGTGTGGTCTAACCGAGGGATACGGAGACCAGAACTGTGCACAGTGCTCCGAGTGTGGTTTAACAGAGGGATACAGAGACAGGAACTGTGCACAGTGATCCGAGTGTTGACTAACCGAGGGATAAGAGACAGGAATGTGCACACTGATCCGAGTGTGGTCTAACCAAGGGATATGCAGACCGGAACTGCGTACAGTGCTCCGGGTGTGGTCTAACTGAGGGATACGGAGACCAGAACAGTGCACAGTGCTCCGAGTGTTGACTAACCGAGGGATAAGAGACAGGAATGTGCACAGTGCTCCGAATGTGGTCTAACCGAGGGATACGGAGAATGGAACTGTGCACAGCGCTCCGAGTGTGGTCTAACCGAGGAATGTGGAGACTAGAACTGTGCACAGTGCTCCGAGTGTGGTCTAACTGAGGGATACGGAGACCAGAACTGTTCACAGTACTCCGAGTGTGGTCTAACAGAGGGATACAGAGACAGGAACTGTGCACAGTGCTCCGAGTGTTGACTAACCGAGGGATAAGAGACAGGAATGTGCACAATGATCCGAGTGTGGTCTAATCAAGGGATATGCGGACCGGATCTGTACACAGTGCTCCGAGTGTGGTCTAACTGAGGGGATACAGAGACCAGAATTGTGCACAGTGCTCCGAGTGTGGTCTGACCGAGGGATACGGAGACTGGAACTGTGCACAGTGCTCCGAGTGTCGTCTAACCGAGGGGATAAAGATACCGGAACTGTGCACAGTGCTCCGAGTGTGGTCTAACTGAAGGGATAAAGATACCGGAACTATGCACAGTGCTCCAAGTGTGGTCTAACTGAGGGATAAAGAGACCAGAACTGTGCACAGTGCTCCGAGTGTGATCTAACCGATGGATATGGAAACCACCACTGTGCACAGTGCTCCGAGTGTCGTCTAACTGAGGGGATAAAGAAAGCGGAACTGTGCACAGTGCTCTGAGTGTGGTCTAACCAAGGGATATGGAAACCAGAACTGTGCACAGTGCTCCGAGTGTGGTCGAACCGAGGGATATCGAAACCAGAACTGTGCACAGTGCTCCGAGTGTGGTCTAACCGAGTGATACGGAGACAGGAACTGGGCACAGTGCTCCGAGTGTGTCCAACCGAGGGGATACAGAGACAGGAACTGTGTACAGTGCTCCGAGTGTGGTCTAACTGAGGGGATACAGAGACAGGAACTGTGCACAGTTCTCCGAGTGTGTCTAACCGAGGGGATACAGAGACAGGAACTGTGCACATTGGTCCGAGTGTGGTCTTATCGAGGGGTTTCGGAGACAGGAACTATGCACAGTGCTCCGAGTGTGGTCTACCCGAGGGTTACGGAGACAGGAACTGTGGACAGTGCTCCGGATGTTGTCTTACTGAGGGATACGGAGACGGGAACTGTGCACAGTGCTCCGAGTGTGGTCTAACCGAGGGATACGGAGAATGGAACTGTGCACAGCGCTCCGCGTGTGGTCTAACCGAGGAATGTGAAGACTAGAACTGTGCACAGTGCTCCGAGTGTGGTTAACCGAGGGATACGGAGACTGGAACTGTGCACAGTGCTCCGAGTGTGGTGTAACCGAGGGATACAGAGACAGGTACTGTGCACAGTGCTCCGAGTGTGGTCTACCCGAGGGATACGGAGACAGGAACTGTGCACAGTGCTCTGAGTGTGGTCTAACTGAGGGGATAAAGAAAGCGGAACTGTGCACAGTGCTCCGAGTGTCGTCTAACCGAGGGGATAAAGATACCGGAACGGTGCACAGTGCTCCGAGTGTGGTCTAACTGAAGGGATAAAGATACCGGAACTATGCACAGTGCTCCGAGTGTGGTCTAACTGAGGGATAAAGAGACCGGAACTGTGCACAGTGCTCCGAGTGTGATCTAACCAATGGATATGGAAACCAGCACTGTGCACAGTGCTCCGAGTGTCGTCTAACTGAGGGGATAAAGAAAGCGGAATTGTGCACAGTGCTCTGAGTGTGGTCTAACCAAGGGATACAGAGACAGGTACTGTGCACAGTGCTCCCAGTGTGGTCTACCCGAGGGATACGGAGACAGGAATGTGCACAGTGCTCTGAGTGTGGTCTAACTGAGGGGATACAGTGACAGGAACTGTGCACAGCTCTCCGAGTGTGGTCTAACTGAGGGATACAGAGACCGGAACTGTGCACAGTGCTCCGAGTGTTGTCTAACCGAGGTATATGGAGATTAGAACGGTGCACAGTGCTCCGAGCGTGGTCTAACTGAGGGGATATAGAGACCGGAACGGTGCACAGTGCTCCGAGTGTGTCCAACCGAGGTGATACAGAGACAGGAACTGTGTACAGTGCTCCGAATGTGGTCTAACTGAGGGGATACAGAGACAGGAACTGTGCACAGTGCTCCGAGTGTGGTCTAACTGAGGGGATAAAGATACCGGAACTGTGCACAGTGCTCTGAGTGTGGTCTAACTGAGGGCTATGGAAACCAGAACTGTGCACAGTGCTCCGAGTGTGGTCTAACTTATGGGATAAAGATACCGGAACTCTGCACAGTGCTCCGAGTGTGGTCTAACCGAGGGATATGGAAACCAGAACTGTGCACAGTGCTCTGAGTGTGGTCGAACCGAGGGATACGGAGACAGGAACTGGGCACAGTTCTCCGAGTGTGGTCTAACCGAGGGATACGGAGACCGGAACTGTGCACAGTGCTCCGAGTGTGGTCTAACAGAGGGATACAGAGGCAGGAACTGTGCACAGTGATCCGAGTGTTGACTAACCGAGGGATAAGAGACAGGAATGTGCACACTGATCCGAGTGTGGTCTAACCAAGGGATATGCAGACCGGAACTGCGTACAGTGCTCCGGGTGTGGTCTAACTGAGGGATACGGAGACCAGAACTGTGCACAGTGCTCCGAGTGTTGACTAACCGAGGGATAAGAGACAGGAATGTGCACAGTGATCTGGGTGTGGTCTAATCAAGGGATATGCAGACCAGAACTGTGCACAGTGCTCCGAGTGTGGTCTAACTGAGGGATACGGAGACCAGATCTGTTCACAGTGCTCCGAGTGTGGTCTTACCGAGGTATATGGAGATTAGAACGGTGCACAGTGCTCTGAGCGTGGTCTAACTGAGGGGATACAGAGACAGGAACTGTGCACAGTGCTCCGAGTGTGTCTAACCGAGGGGATACAGAGACAGGAACTGTGCACAGTGCTCCGAGTGTGTCTAACCGAGGGGATACAGAGACAGGAACTGTGCACATTGGTCCGAGTGTGGTCTTACCGAGGGATGCGGAGACAGGATCTGTGCACTGTGCTCCGAGCGCGGTCTAACTGAGGGGATACAGAGACAGGAACTGTGCACAGTGCTCCGAGTGCGGTCTAACCGAGGGATACGGAGTCCGGAACTGAGCACAGTGCTCCGAGTGTGGTCTAACCGAGGGATACGGAGACAGGAACTGGGCACAGTTCTCCGAGTGTGGTCTAACCGAGGGATACGGAGACCAGAACTGTGCACAGTGCTCCGAGTGTGGTTTAACAGAGGGATACAGAGACAGGAACTGTGCACAGTGATCCGAGTGTTGACTAACCGAGGGATAAGAGACAGGAATGTGCACACTGATCCGAGTGTGGTCTAACCAAGGGATATGCAGACCGGAACTGCGTACAGTGCTCCGGGTGTGGTCTAACTGAGGGATACGGAGACCAGAACAGTGCACAGTGCTCCGAGTGTTGACTAACCGAGGGATAAGAGACAGGAATGTGCACAGTGCTCCGAATGTGGTCTAACCGAGGGATACGGAGAATGGAACTGTGCACAGCGCTCCGAGTGTGGTCTAACCGAGGAATGTGGAGACTAGAACTGTGCACAGTGCTCCGAGTGTGGTCTAACTGAGGGATACGGAGACCAGAACTGTTCACAGTACTCCGAGTGTGGTCTAACAGAGGGATACAGAGACAGGAACTGTGCACAGTGCTCCGAGTGTTGACTAACCGAGGGATAAGAGACAGGAATGTGCACAATGATCCGAGTGTGGTCTAATCAAGGGATATGCGGACCGGATCTGTACACAGTGCTCCGAGTGTGGTCTAACTGAGGGGATACAGAGACCAGAATTGTGCACAGTGCTCCGAGTGTGGTCTGACCGAGGGATACGGAGACTGGAACTGTGCACAGTGCTCTGAGTGTGGTCTAACCGAGGGATACAGAGACAGGAACTGTGCACAGTGCTCCGAGTGTGGTCTAACTGAGAGATACGGAGACCAGAACTGTTCACAGTGCTCCGAGTGTGGTCTAACTGAGGGATATGGAAACCAGCACTGTGCACAGTGCTCCGAGTGTCGTCTAACCGAGGGGATAAAGATACCGGAACTGTGCACAGTGCTCCGAGTGTGGTCTAAATGAGGGGTTAAAGATACCGGAACTGTGCACAGTGCTCCGAGTGTGGTCTATCCGGGAGATGCGGAGACTTGAACTGTGCCCAGTGCTCCGAGAGTGGTCTAACTCAGGGATAAGGAGACAGGAACTGTGCACAGTGCTCCGAGTGCGGTCTAACCGAGGGATACGGAGACAGGAACTGTGCACAGTGCACCGAGTGTGGTCAAACCGAGGGATATCGAAACCAGAACTGTGCACAGTGCTCCGAGTGTGGTCTAACCAAGTGATACGGAGACAGGAACTGGGCACAGTGCTCCGAGTGTGTCCAACCGAGGGGATACAGAGACCGGAACTGGGCACAGTGCTCCGAGTGTGGTCTAACCGAGGGATACGGAGAATGGAACTGTGCACAGCACTCCGCGTGTGGTCTAACCGAGGAATGTGAAGACTAGAACTGGGCACAGTGCTCCGAGTGTGTCCAACCGAGGGGATACAGAGACAGGAACTATGCACAGTGCTCCGAGTGTGGTCTAACTGAGGTGATACAGAGACAGGAACTGTGCACAGTGCTCCGAGTGTGTCTAACCGAGGGATACGGAGACCTTAACTATGCACTGTGCTCCGATTGCGGACTAACCGAAGGAAACGGAGACCGGAACTGGGCACAGTGCTCCGGGTGTGGTCTAACCGAGGGATACGGAGAATGGAACTGTGCACAGCGCTCCGCGTGTGGTCTAACCGAGGAATGTGAAGACTAGAACTGTGCACAGTGCTCCGAGTGTGGTTAACCGAGGGATACGGAGACTGGAACTGTGCACAGTGCTCCGAGTGTGGTCTAACCGAGGAATACAGAGACAGGTACTGTGCACAGTGCTCCGAGTGTGGTCTACCCGAGGGATACGGAGACAGGAACTATGCACAGTGCTCCGAGTGTGGTCTAACTGAGGTGATACAGAGACAGGAACTGTGCACAGTGCTCCGAGTGTGTCTAACCGAGGGATACGGAGACCTTAACTATGCACTGTGCTCCGATTGCGGACTAACCGAAGGAAACGGAGACAGGTACTGTGCACAGTGCTCCGAGTGCGGTCTACCCGAGGGATACGGAGACAGGAACTGTGCACAGTGCTCTGAGTGTGGTCTAACTGAGGGGATAAAGAAAGCGGAACTGTGCACAGTGCTCCGAGTGTCGTCTAACCGAGGGGATAAAGATACTGGAACGGTGCACAGTGCTCCGAGTGTGGTCTAACTGAAGGGATAAAGATACCGGAACTATGCACAGTGCTCCGAGTGTGGTCTAACTGAGGGATAAAGAGACAGGAACTGTGCACAGTGCTCCGAGTGTGATCTAACCGATGGATATGGAAACCAGCACTGTGCACAGTGCTCCGAGTGTGGTCTAACCGAGGGATACAGAGACAGGTACTGTGCACAGTGCTCCGAGTGTGGTCTACCCAAGGGATACGGAGACAGGAACTGTGCACAGTGCTCTGAGTGTGGTCTAACCGAGGGATACGGAGACAGGACAGTGCACCGTGCTCCGAGTGTGGTCTAACTGAGAGATACGGAGACCACAACTGTGCACAGTGCTCCGAGTGTGGTCTAACTGAGGGATACGGAGACCAGAACTGTTCACAGTGCTCCGAGTGTGGTCTAACTGAGGGATAAAGAGACCAGAACTCTGCACAGTGCTCCGAGTGTGATCTAACCGATGGATATGGAAACCAGCACTGTGCACAGTGCTCCGAGTGTCGTCTAACCGAGGGGATAAAGATACCGGAACTGTGCACAGTGCTCCGAGTGTGGTCTAACTGAAGGGATAAAGATACCGGAACTATGCACAGTGCTCCAAGTGTGGTCTAACTGAGGGATAAAGAGACCAGAACTGTGCACAGTGCTCCGAGTGTGATCTAACCGATGGATATGGAAACCACCACTGTGCACAGTGCTCCGAGTGTCGTCTAACTGAGGGGATAAAGAAAGCGGAACTGTGCACAGTGCTCCGAGTGTGGTCTAACTGAGGGATACGGAGACCAGATCTGTTCACAGTGCTCCGAGTGTGGTCTTACCGAGGTATATGGAGATTAGAACGGTGCACAGTGCTCTGAGCGTGGTCTAACTGTGGGGATACAGAGACAGGAACTGTGCACAGTGCTCCGAGTGTGTCCAACCGAGGGGATACAGAGACAGGAACTGTGTACAGTGCTCCGAGTGTGGTCTAACTGAGGGGATACAGAGACAGGAACTGTGCACAGTTCTCCGAGTGTGTCTAACCGAGGGGATACAGAGACAGGAACTGTGCACATTGGTCCGAGTGTGGTCTTATCGAGGGGTTTCGGAGACAGGAACTATGCACAGTGCTCCGAGTGTGGTCTACCCGAGGGTTACGGAGACAGGAACTGTGGACAGTGCTCCGGATGTTGTCTTACTGAGGGATACGGAGACGGGAACTGTGCACAGTGCTCCGAGTGTGGTCTAACCGAGGGATACGGAGAATGGAACTGTGCACAGCGCTCCGCGTGTGGTCTAACCGAGGAATGTGAAGACTAGAACTGTGCACAGTGCTCCGAGTGTGGTTAACCGAGGGATACGGAGACTGGAACTGTGCACAGTGCTCCGAGTGTGGTGTAACCGAGGGATACAGAGACAGGTACTGTGCACAGTGCTCCGAGTGTGGTCTACCCGAGGGATACGGAGACAGGAACTGTGCACAGTGCTCTGAGTGTGGTCTAACTGAGGGGATAAAGAAAGCGGAACTGTGCACAGTGCTCCGAGTGTCGTCTAACCGAGGGGATAAAGATACCGGAACGGTGCACAGTGCTCCGAGTGTGGTCTAACTGAAGGGATAAAGATACCGGAACTATGCACAGTGCTCCGAGTGTGGTCTAACTGAGGGATAAAGAGACCGGAACTGTGAACAGTGCTCCGAGTGTGATCTAACCAATGGATATGGAAACCAGCACTGTGCACAGTGCTCCGAGTGTCGTCTAACTGAGGGGATAAAGAAAGCGGAATTGTGCACAGTGCTCTGAGTGTGGTCTAACCAAGGGATACAGAGACAGGTACTGTGCACAGTGCTCCGAGTGTGGTCTACCCGAGGGATACGGAGACAGGAATGTGCACAGTGCTCTGAGTGTGGTCTAACTGAGGGGATACAGTGACAGGAACTGTGCACAGCTCTCCGAGTGTGGTCTAACTGAGGGATACAGAGACCGGAACTGTGCACAGTGCTCCGAGTGTTGTCTAACCGAGGTATATGGAGATTAGAACGGTGCACAGTGCTCCGAGCGTGGTCTAACTGAGGGGATATAGAGACCGGAACGGTGCACAGTGCTCCGAGTGTGTCCAACCGAGGTGATACAGAGACAGGAACTGTGTACAGTGCTCCGAATGTGGTCTAACTGAGGGGATACAGAGACAGGAACTGTGCACAGTGCTCCGAGTGTGGTCTAACTGAGGGGATAAAGATACCGGAACTGTGCACAGTGCTCTGAGTGTGGTCTAACTGAGGGCTATGGAAACCAGAACTGTGCACAGTGCTCCGAGTGTGGTCTAACTTATGGGATAAAGATACCGGAACTCTGCACAGTGCTCCGAGTGTGGTCTAACCGAGGGATATGGAAACCAGAACTGTGCACAGTGCTCTGAGTGTGGTCGAACCGAGGGATACGGAGACAGGAACTGGGCACAGTTCTCCGAGTGTGGTCTAACCGAGGGATACGGAGACCGGAACTGTGCACAGTGCTCCGAGTGTGGTCTAACAGAGGGATACAGAGGCAGGAACTGTGCACAGTGATCCGAGTGTTGACTAACCGAGGGATAAGAGACAGGAATGTGCACACTGATCCGAGTGTGGTCTAACCAAGGGATATGCAGACCGGAACTGCGTACAGTGCTCCGGGTGTGGTCTAACTGAGGGATACGGAGACCAGAACTGTGCACAGTGCTCCGAGTGTTGACTAACCGAGGGATAAGAGACAGGAATGTGCACAGTGATCTGGGTGTGGTCTAATCAAGGGATATGCAGACCAGAACTGTGCACAGTGCTCCGAGTGTGGTCTAACTGAGGGATATGGAGACCAGATCTGTTCACAGTGCTCCGAGTGTGGTCTTACCGAGGTATATGGAGATTAGAACGGTGCACAGTGCTCTGAGCGTGGTCTAACTGAGGGGATACAGAGACAGGAACTGTGCACAGTGCTCCGAGTGTGTCTAACCGAGGGGATACAGAGACAGGAACTGTGCACAGTGCTCCGAGTGTGTCTAACCGAGGGGATACAGAGACAGGAACTGTGCACATTGGTCCGAGTGTGGTCTTACCGAGGGATGCGGAGACAGGATCTGTGCACTGTGCTCCGAGCGCGGTCTAACTGAGGGGATACAGAGACAGGAACTGTGCACAGTGCTCCGAGTGCGGTCTAACCGAGGGATACGGAGTCCGGAACTGAGCACAGTGCTCCGAGTGTGGTCTAACCGAGGGATACGGAGACAGGAACTGGGCACAGTTCTCCGAGTGTGGTCTAACCGAGGGATACGGAGACCAGAACTGTGCACAGTGCTCCGAGTGTGGTTTAACAGAGGGATACAGAGACAGGAACTGTGCACAGTGATCCGAGTGTTGACTAACCGAGGGATAAGAGACAGGAATGTGCACACTGATCCGAGTGTGGTCTAACCAAGGGATATGCAGACCGGAACTGCGTACAGTGCTCCGGGTGTGGTCTAACTGAGGGATACGGAGACCAGAACAGTGCACAGTGCTCCGAGTGTTGACTAACCGAGGGATAAGAGACAGGAATGTGCACAGTGCTCCGAATGTGGTCTAACCGAGGGATACGGAGAATGGAACTGTGCACAGCGCTCCGAGTGTGGTCTAACCGAGGAATGTGGAGACTAGAACTGTGCACAGTGCTCCGAGTGTGGTCTAACTGAGGGATACGGAGACCAGAACTGTTCACAGTACTCCGAGTGTGGTCTAACAGAGGGATACAGAGACAGGAACTGTGCACAGTGCTCCGAGTGTTGACTAACCGAGGGATAAGAGACAGGAATGTGCACAATGATCCGAGTGTGGTCTAATCAAGGGATATGCGGACCGGATCTGTACACAGTGCTCCGAGTGTGGTCTAACTGAGGGGATACAGAGACCAGAATTGTGCACAGTGCTCCGAGTGTGGTCTGACCGAGGGATACGGAGACTGGAACTGTGCACAGTGCTCCGAGTGTCGTCTAACCGAGGGGATAAAGATACCGGAACTGTGCACAGTGCTCCGAGTGTGGTCTAACTGAAGGGATAAAGATACCGGAACTATGCACAGTGCTCCAAGTGTGGTCTAACTGAGGGATAAAGAGACCAGAACTGTGCACAGTGCTCCGAGTGTGATCTAACCGATGGATATGGAAACCACCACTGTGCACAGTGCTCCGAGTGTCGTCTAACTGAGGGGATAAAGAAAGCGGAACTGTGCACAGTGCTCTGAGTGTGGTCTAACCAAGGGATATGGAAACCAGAACTGTGCACAGTGCTCCGAGTGTGGTCGAACCGAGGGATATCGAAACCAGAACTGTGCACAGTGCTCCGAGTGTGGTCTAACCGAGTGATACGGAGACAGGAACTGGGCACAGTGCTCCGAGTGTGTCCAACCGAGGGGATACAGAGACAGGAACTGTGTACAGTGCTCCGAGTGTGGTCTAACTGAGGGGATACAGAGACAGGAACTGTGCACAGTTCTCCGAGTGTGTCTAACCGAGGGGATACAGAGACAGGAACTGTGCACATTGGTCCGAGTGTGGTCTTATCGAGGGGTTTCGGAGACAGGAACTATGCACAGTGCTCCGAGTGTGGTCTACCCGAGGGTTACGGAGACAGGAACTGTGGACAGTGCTCCGGATGTTGTCTTACTGAGGGATACGGAGACGGGAACTGTGCACAGTGCTCCGAGTGTGGTCTAACCGAGGGATACGGAGAATGGAACTGTGCACAGCGCTCCGCGTGTGGTCTAACCGAGGAATGTGAAGACTAGAACTGTGCACAGTGCTCCGAGTGTGGTTAACCGAGGGATACGGAGACTGGAACTGTGCACAGTGCTCCGAGTGTGGTGTAACCGAGGGATACAGAGACAGGTACTGTGCACAGTGCTCCGAGTGTGGTCTACCCGAGGGATACGGAGACAGGAACTGTGCACAGTGCTCTGAGTGTGGTCTAACTGAGGGGATAAAGAAAGCGGAACTGTGCACAGTGCTCCGAGTGTCGTCTAACCGAGGGGATAAAGATACCGGAACGGTGCACAGTGCTCCGAGTGTGGTCTAACTGAAGGGATAAAGATACCGGAACTATGCACAGTGCTCCGAGTGTGGTCTAACTGAGGGATAAAGAGACCGGAACTGTGCACAGTGCTCCGAGTGTGATCTAACCAATGGATATGGAAACCAGCACTGTGCACAGTGCTCCGAGTGTCGTCTAACTGAGGGGATAAAGAAAGCGGAATTGTGCACAGTGCTCTGAGTGTGGTCTAACCAAGGGATACAGAGACAGGTACTGTGCACAGTGCTCCCAGTGTGGTCTACCCGAGGGATACGGAGACAGGAATGTGCACAGTGCTCTGAGTGTGGTCTAACTGAGGGGATACAGTGACAGGAACTGTGCACAGCTCTCCGAGTGTGGTCTAACTGAGGGATACAGAGACCGGAACTGTGCACAGTGCTCCGAGTGTTGTCTAACCGAGGTATATGGAGATTAGAACGGTGCACAGTGCTCCGAGCGTGGTCTAACTGAGGGGATATAGAGACCGGAACGGTGCACAGTGCTCCGAGTGTGTCCAACCGAGGTGATACAGAGACAGGAACTGTGTACAGTGCTCCGATGTGGTCTAACTGAGGGGATACAGAGACAGGAACTGTGCACAGTGCTCCGAGTGTGGTCTAACTGAGGGGATAAAGATACCGGAACTGTGCACAGTGCTCTGAGTGTGGTCTAACTGAGGGCTATGGAAACCAGAACTGTGCACAGTGCTCCGAGTGTGGTCTAACTTATGGGATAAAGATACCGGAACTCTGCACAGTGCTCCGAGTGTGGTCTAACCGAGGGATATGGAAACCAGAACTGTGCACAGTGCTCTGAGTGTGGTCGAACCGAGGGATACGGAGACAGGAACTGGGCACAGTTCTCCGAGTGTGGTCTAACCGAGGGATACGGAGACCGGAACTGTGCACAGTGCTCCGAGTGTGGTCTAACAGAGGGATACAGAGGCAGGAACTGTGCACAGTGATCCGAGTGTTGACTAACCGAGGGATAAGAGACAGGAATGTGCACACTGATCCGAGTGTGGTCTAACCAAGGGATATGCAGACCGGAACTGCGTACAGTGCTCCGGGTGTGGTCTAACTGAGGGATACGGAGACCAGAACTGTGCACAGTGCTCGAGTGTTGACTAACCGAGGGATAAGAGACAGGAATGTGCACAGTGATCTGGGTGTGGTCTAATCAAGGGATATGCAGACCAGAACTGTGCACAGTGCTCCGAGTGTGGTCTAACTGAGGGATACGGAGACCAGATCTGTTCACAGTGCTCCGAGTGTGGTCTTACCGAGGTATATGGAGATTAGAACGGTGCACAGTGCTCTGAGCGTGGTCTAACTGAGGGGATACAGAGACAGGAACTGTGCACAGTGCTCCGAGTGTGTCTAACCGAGGGGATACAGAGACAGGAACTGTGCACAGTGCTCCGAGTGTGTCTAACCGAGGGGATACAGAGACAGGAACTGTGCACATTGGTCCGAGTGTGGTCTTACCGAGGGATGCGGAGACAGGATCTGGTGCACTGTGCTCCGAGCGCGGTCTAACTGAGGGGATACAGAGACAGGAACTGTGCACAGTGCTCCGAGTGCGGTCTAACCGAGGGATACGGAGTCCGGAACTGAGCACAGTGCTCCGAGTGTGGTCTAACCGAGGGATACGGAGACAGGAACTGGGCACAGTTCTCCGAGTGTGGTCTAACCGAGGGATACGGAGACCAGAACTGTGCACAGTGCTCCGAGTGTGGTTTAACAGAGGGATACAGAGACAGGAACTGTGCACAGTGATCCGAGTGTTGACTAACCGAGGGATAAGAGACAGGAATGTGCACACTGATCCGAGTGTGGTCTAACCAAGGGATATGCAGACCGGAACTGCGTACAGTGCTCCGGGTGTGGTCTAACTGAGGGATACGGAGACCAGAACAGTGCACAGTGCTCCGAGTGTTGACTAACCGAGGGATAAGAGACAGGAATGTGCACAGTGCTCCGAATGTGGTCTAACCGAGGGATACGGAGAATGGAACTGTGCACAGCGCTCCGAGTGTGGTCTAACCGAGGAATGTGGAGACTAGAACTGTGCACAGTGCTCCGAGTGTGGTCTAACTGAGGGATACGGAGACCAGAACTGTTCACAGTACTCCGAGTGTGGTCTAACAGAGGGATACAGAGACAGGAACTGTGCACAGTGCTCCGAGTGTTGACTAACCGAGGGATAAGAGACAGGAATGTGCACAATGATCCGAGTGTGGTCTAATCAAGGGATATGCGGACCGGATCTGTACACAGTGCTCCGAGTGTGGTCTAACTGAGGGGATACAGAGACCAGAATTGTGCACAGTGCTCCGAGTGTGGTCTGACCGAGGGATACGGAGACTGGAACTGTGCACAGTGCTCTGAGTGTGGTCTAACCGAGGGATACAGAGACAGGAACTGTGCACAGTGCTCCGAGTGTGGTCTAACTGAGAGATACGGAGACCAGAACTGTTCACAGTGCTCCGAGTGTGGTCTAACTGAGGGATATGGAAACCAGCACTGTGCACAGTGCTCCGAGTGTCGTCTAACCGAGGGGATAAAGATACCGGAACTGTGCACAGTGCTCCGAGTGTGGTCTAAATGAGGGGTTAAAGATACCGGAACTGTGCACAGTGCTCCGAGTGTGGTCTATCCGGGAGATGCGGAGACTTGAACTGTGCCCAGTGCTCCGAGAGTGGTCTAACTCAGGGATAAGGAGACAGGAACTGTGCACAGTGCTCCGAGTGCGGTCTAACCGAGGGATACGGAGACAGGAACTGTGCACAGTGCACCGAGTGTGGTCAAACCGAGGGATATCGAAACCAGAACTGTGCACAGTGCTCCGAGTGTGGTCTAACCAAGTGATACGGAGACAGGAACTGGGCACAGTGCTCCGAGTGTGTCCAACCGAGGGGATACAGAGACCGGAACTGGGCACAGTGCTCCGAGTGTGGTCTAACCGAGGGATACGGAGAATGGAACTGTGCACAGCACTCCGCGTGTGGTCTAACCGAGGAATGTGAAGACTAGAACTGGGCACAGTGCTCCGAGTGTGTCCAACCGAGGGGATACAGAGACAGGAACTATGCACAGTGCTCCGAGTGTGGTCTAACTGAGGTGATACAGAGACAGGAACTGTGCACAGTGCTCCGAGTGTGTCTAACCGAGGGATACGGAGACCTTAACTATGCACTGTGCTCCGATTGCGGACTAACCGAAGGAAACGGAGACCGGAACTGGGCACAGTGCTCCGGGTGTGGTCTAACCGAGGGATACGGAGAATGGAACTGTGCACAGCGCTCCGCGTGTGGTCTAACCGAGGAATGTGAAGACTAGAACTGTGCACAGTGCTCCGAGTGTGGTTAACCGAGGGATACGGAGACTGGAACTGTGCACAGTGCTCCGAGTGTGGTCTAACCGAGGAATACAGAGACAGGTACTGTGCACAGTGCTCCGAGTGTGGTCTACCCGAGGGATACGGAGACAGGAACTATGCACAGTGCTCCGAGTGTGGTCTAACTGAGGTGATACAGAGACAGGAACTGTGCACAGTGCTCCGAGTGTGTCTAACCGAGGGATACGGAGACCTTAACTATGCACTGTGCTCCGATTGCGGACTAACCGAAGGAAACGGAGACAGGTACTGTGCACAGTGCTCCGAGTGCGGTCTACCCGAGGGATACGGAGACAGGAACTGTGCACAGTGCTCTGAGTGTGGTCTAACTGAGGGGATAAAGAAAGCGGAACTGTGCACAGTGCTCCGAGTGTCGTCTAACCGAGGGGATAAAGATACTGGAACGGTGCACAGTGCTCCGAGTGTGGTCTAACTGAAGGGATAAAGATACCGGAACTATGCACAGTGCTCCGAGTGTGGTCTAACTGAGGGATAAAGAGACAGGAACTGTGCACAGTGCTCCGAGTGTGATCTAACCGATGGATATGGAAACCAGCACTGTGCACAGTGCTCCGAGTGTGGTCTAACCGAGGGATACAGAGACAGGTACTGTGCACAGTGCTCCGAGTGTGGTCTACCCAAGGGATACGGAGACAGGAACTGTGCACAGTGCTCTGAGTGTGGTCTAACCGAGGGATACGGAGACAGGACAGTGCACCGTGCTCCGAGTGTGGTCTAACTGAGAGATACGGAGACCACAACTGTGCACAGTGCTCCGAGTGTGGTCTAACTGAGGGATACGGAGACCAGAACTGTTCACAGTGCTCCGAGTGTGGTCTAACTGAGGGATAAAGAGACCAGAACTCTGCACAGTGCTCCGAGTGTGATCTAACCGATGGATATGGAAACCAGCACTGTGCACAGTGCTCCGAGTGTCGTCTAACCGAGGGGATAAAGATACCGGAACTGTGCACAGTGCTCCGAGTGTGGTCTAACTGAAGGGATAAAGATACCGGAACTATGCACAGTGCTCCAAGTGTGGTCTAACTGAGGGATAAAGAGACCAGAACTGTGCACAGTGCTCCGAGTGTGATCTAACCGATGGATATGGAAACCACCACTGTGCACAGTGCTCCGAGTGTCGTCTAACTGAGGGGATAAAGAAAGCGGAACTGTGCACAGTGCTCCGAGTGTGGTCTAACTGAGGGATACGGAGACCAGATCTGTTCACAGTGCTCCGAGTGTGGTCTTACCGAGGTATATGGAGATTAGAACGGTGCACAGTGCTCTGAGCGTGGTCTAACTGTGGGGATACAGAGACAGGAACTGTGCACAGTGCTCCGAGTGTGTCCAACCGAGGGGATACAGAGACAGGAACTGTGTACAGTGCTCCGAGTGTGGTCTAACTGAGGGGATACAGAGACAGGAACTGTGCACAGTTCTCCGAGTGTGTCTAACCGAGGGGATACAGAGACAGGAACTGTGCACATTGGTCCGAGTGTGGTCTTATCGAGGGGTTTCGGAGACAGGAACTATGCACAGTGCTCCGAGTGTGGTCTACCCGAGGGTTACGGAGACAGGAACTGTGGACAGTGCTCCGGATGTTGTCTTACTGAGGGATACGGAGACGGGAACTGTGCACAGTGCTCCGAGTGTGGTCTAACCGAGGGATACGGAGAATGGAACTGTGCACAGCGCTCCGCGTGTGGTCTAACCGAGGAATGTGAAGACTAGAACTGTGCACAGTGCTCCGAGTGTGGTTAACCGAGGGATACGGAGACTGGAACTGTGCACAGTGCTCCGAGTGTGGTGTAACCGAGGGATACAGAGACAGGTACTGTGCACAGTGCTCCGAGTGTGGTCTACCCGAGGGATACGGAGACAGGAACTGTGCACAGTGCTCTGAGTGTGGTCTAACTGAGGGGATAAAGAAAGCGGAACTGTGCACAGTGCTCCGAGTGTCGTCTAACCGAGGGGATAAAGATACCGGAACGGTGCACAGTGCTCCGAGTGTGGTCTAACTGAAGGGATAAAGATACCGGAACTATGCACAGTGCTCCGAGTGTGGTCTAACTGAGGGATAAAGAGACCGGAACTGTGCACAGTGCTCCGAGTGTGATCTAACCAATGGATATGGAAACCAGCACTGTGCACAGTGCTCCGAGTGTCGTCTAACTGAGGGGATAAAGAAAGCGGAATTGTGCACAGTGCTCTGAGTGTGGTCTAACCAAGGGATACAGAGACAGGTACTGTGCACAGTGCTCCCAGTGTGGTCTACCCGAGGGATACGGAGACAGGAATGTGCACAGTGCTCTGAGTGTGGTCTAACTGAGGGGATACAGCGACAGGAAGTGTGCACAGTGCTCCGAGTGGGGTCTAACTGAGGGGATACAGTGACAGGAACTGTGCACAGCTCTCCGAGTGTGGTCTAACTGAGGGATACAGAGACCGGAACTGTGCACAGTGCTCCGAGTGTTGTCTAACCGAGGTATATGGAGATTAGAACGGTGCACAGTGCTCCGAGCGTGGTCTAACTGAGGGGATATAGAGACCGGAACGGTGCACAGTGCTCCGAGTGTGTCCAACCGAGGTGATACAGAGACAGGAACTGTGTACAGTGCTCCGAATGTGGTCTAACTGAGGGGATACAGAGACAGGAACTGTGCACAGTGCTCCGAGTGTGGTCTAACTGAGGGGATAAAGATACCGGAACTGTGCACAGTGCTCTGAGTGTGGTCTAACTGAGGGCTATGGAAACCAGAACTGTGCACAGTGCTCCGAGTGTGGTCTAACTTATGGGATAAAGATACCGGAACTCTGCACAGTGCTCCGAGTGTGGTCTAACCGAGGGATATGGAAACCAGAACTGTGCACAGTGCTCTGAGTGTGGTCGAACCGAGGGATACGGAGACAGGAACTGGGCACAGTTCTCCGAGTGTGGTCTAACCGAGGGATACGGAGACCGGAACTGTGCACAGTGCTCCGAGTGTGGTCTAACAGAGGGATACAGAGGCAGGAACTGTGCACAGTGATCCGAGTGTTGACTAACCGAGGGATAAGAGACAGGAATGTGCACACTGATCCGAGTGTGGTCTAACCAAGGGATATGCAGACCGGAACTGCGTACAGTGCTCCGGGTGTGGTCTAACTGAGGGATACGGAGACCAGAACTGTGCACAGTGCTCCGAGTGTTGACTAACCGAGGGATAAGAGACAGGAATGTGCACAGTGATCTGGGTGTAGTCTAATCAAGGGATATGCAGACCAGAACTGTGCACAGTGCTCCGAGTGTGGTCTAACTGAGGGATACGGAGACCAGATCTGTTCACAGTGCTCCGAGTGTGGTCTTACCGAGGTATATGGAGATTAGAACGGTGCACAGTGCTCTGAGCGTGGTCTAACTGTGGGGATACAGAGACAGGAACTGTGCACAGTGCTCCGAGTGTGTCCAACCGAGGGGATACAGAGACAGGAACTGTGTACAGTGCTCCGAGTGTGGTCTAACTGAGGGGATACAGAGACAGGAACTGTGCACAGTTCTCCGAGTGTGTCTAACCGAGGGGATACAGAGACAGGAACTGTGCACATTGGTCCGAGTGTGGTCTTATCGAGGGGTTTCGGAGACAGGAACTATGCACAGTGCTCCGAGTGTGGTCTACCCGAGGGTTACGGAGACAGGAACTGTGGACAGTGCTCCGGATGTTGTCTTACTGAGGGATACGGAGACGGGAACTGTGCACAGTGCTCCGAGTGTGGTCTAACCGAGGGATACGGAGAATGGAACTGTGCACAGCGCTCCGCGTGTGGTCTAACCGAGGAATGTGAAGACTAGAACTGTGCACAGTGCTCCGAGTGTGGTTAACCGAGGGATACGGAGACTGGAACTGTGCACAGTGCTCCGAGTGTGGTGTAACCGAGGGATACAGAGACAGGTACTGTGCACAGTGCTCCGAGTGTGGTCTACCCGAGGGATACGGAGACAGGAACTGTGCACAGTGCTCTGAGTGTGGTCTAACTGAGGGGATAAAGAAAGCGGAACTGTGCACAGTGCTCCGAGTGTCGTCTAACCGAGGGGATAAAGATACCGGAACGGTGCACAGTGCTCCGAGTGTGGTCTAACTGAAGGGATAAAGATACCGGAACTATGCACAGTGCTCCGAGTGTGGTCTAACTGAGGGATAAAGAGACCGGAACTGTGCACAGTGCTCCGAGTGTGATCTAACCAATGGATATGGAAACCAGCACTGTGCACAGTGCTCCGAGTGTCGTCTAACTGAGGGGATAAAGAAAGCGGAATTGTGCACAGTGCTCTGAGTGTGGTCTAACCAAGGGATACAGAGACAGGTACTGTGCACAGTGCTCCGAGTGTGGTCTACCCGAGGGATACGGAGACAGGAATGTGCACAGTGCTCTGAGTGTGGTCTAACTGAGGGGATACAGCGACAGGAAGTGTGCACAGTGCTCCGAGTGGGGTCTAACTGAGGGGATACAGTGACAGGAACTGTGCACAGCTCTCCGAGTGTGGTCTAACTGAGGGATACAGAGACCGGAACTGTGCACAGTGCTCCGAGTGTTGTCTAACCGAGGTATATGGAGATTAGAACGGTGCACAGTGCTCCGAGCGTGGTCTAACTGAGGGGATATAGAGACCGGAACGGTGCACAGTGCTCCGAGTGTGTCCAACCGAGGTGATACAGAGACAGGAACTGTGTACAGTGCTCCGAATGTGGTCTAACTGAGGGGATACAGAGACAGGAACTGTGCACAGTGCTCCGAGTGTGGTCTAACTGAGGGGATAAAGATACCGGAACTGTGCACAGTGCTCTGAGTGTGGTCTAACTGAGGGCTATGGAAACCAGAACTGTGCACAGTGCTCCGAGTGTGGTCTAACTTATGGGATAAAGATACCGGAACTCTGCACAGTGCTCCGAGTGTGGTCTAACCGAGGGATATGGAAACCAGAACTGTGCACAGTGCTCTGAGTGTGGTCGAACCGAGGGATACGGAGACAGGAACTGGGCACAGTTCTCCGAGTGTGGTCTAACCGAGGGATACGGAGACCGGAACTGTGCACAGTGCTCCGAGTGTGGTCTAACAGAGGGATACAGAGGCAGGAACTGTGCACAGTGATCCGAGTGTTGACTAACCGAGGGATAAGAGACAGGAATGTGCACACTGATCCGAGTGTGGTCTAACCAAGGGATATGCAGACCGGAACTGCGTACAGTGCTCCGGGTGTGGTCTAACTGAGGGATACGGAGACCAGAACTGTGCACAGTGCTCCGAGTGTTGACTAACCGAGGGATAAGAGACAGGAATGTGCACAGTGATCTGGGTGTGGTCTAATCAAGGGATATGCAGACCAGAACTGTGCACAGTGCTCCGAGTGTGGTCTAACTGAGGGATACGGAGACCAGATCTGTTCACAGTGCTCCGAGTGTGGTCTTACCGAGGTATATGGAGATTAGAACGGTGCACAGTGCTCTGAGCGTGGTCTAACTGAGGGGATACAGAGACAGGAACTGTGCACAGTGCTCCGAGTGTGTCTAACCGAGGGGATACAGAGACAGGAACTGTGCACAGTGCTCCGAGTGTGTCTAACCGAGGGGATACAGAGACAGGAACTGTGCTCATTGGTCTGAGTGTGGTCTTACCGAGGGATGCGGAGACAGGATCTGTGCACTGTGCTCCGAGCGCGGTCTAACTGAGGGGATACAGAGACAGGAACTGTGCACAGTGCTCCGAGTGCGGTCTAACCGAGGGGTTACGGAGACAGGAACTGTGGACAGTGCTCCGGCTGTTGTCTTACTGAGGGATACGGAGACCGGAACTGTGCACAGTGCTCCGAGTGTGGTCTAACCGAGGGATACAGAGACCTTTACTATGCACTGTGCTCCGGTTGCGGACTAAACGAAGGAAACGGAGACCGGAACTGGGCACGGTGCTCCAAGTGTGGTTTAACCGAGGGATACGGAGAATGGAACTGTGCACAGCGCTCCGAGTGTGGTCTAACCGAGGAATGTGAAGACTAGAACTGTGCACAGTGCTCCGAGTGTGGTTAACCGAGGGATACGGAGACTGGAACTGTGCACAGTGCTCCGAGTGTGGTCTAACCGAGGGATTCAGAGACAGGTACTGTGCACAGTGCTCCGAGTGTGGTCTACCCGAGGGATACGGAGACAGGAACTGTGCACAGTGCACTGAGTGTGGTCTAACTGAGGGGATACAGCGACAGGAACTGTGCACAGTGCTCCGAGTGTGGTCTGACTGAGGGATACGGAGACCGGAACTGTGCACAGTGCTCCGAGTGTGGTCTAACTGAGGGATAAAGAGTCCGGAACTGTGCACAGTGCTCCGAGTGTGGTCTAACCGAGGAGATAAAGATACCGGAACTGTGCACAGTGCTCCGAGTGTGGTCTAACTGAGGGGATAAAGATACCGGAAGTGTGCACAGTGCTCTGAGTGTGGTCTAACCGAGGGATATGGAAACCAGAACTGTGCACAGTGCTCCGAGTGTGGTCTAACTTATGGGATAAAGATACCGGAACTGTGCACAGTGCTCCGAGTGTGTTCTAACCTAGGGATATGGAAACCAGAACTGTGCACAGTGCTCCGAGTGTGGTCGAACCGAGGGATATGGAAACCAGAACTGTGCACAGTGCTCCGAGTGTGGTCTAACAGAGGGATACAGAGACAGGAACTGTGCACAGTGCTCCGAGTGTGGTCTAACTGAGGGATACGGAGACCAGATCTGTTCACAGTTCTCCGAGTGTGGTCTAACCGAGGTATATGGAGATTAGAACGGTGCACAGTGCTCTGAGCGTGGTCTAAATGAGGGGATACAGAGACCGGAACGGTGCAGTGCTCCGAGTGTGTCCAACCGAGGGATACAGAAACAGGAACTGTGCACAGTGCTCCGCGTATGTTCTAACAGAGGGATACGGAGACAGGAACTGTGCACAGTGCTCCGAGTGTGGTCTAACAGAGGGATACAGAGACAGGAACTGTGCACAGTGCTCCGAGTGTTGACTAACCGAGGGATAAGAGACAGGAATGTGCACACTGATCCGAGTGTGGTCTAACCAAGGGATATGCAGACCGTAACTGCGTACAGTGCTCCGGGTGAGGTCTAACTGAGGGATACAGAGACCTGAACTGTGCACAGTGCTCCGATGGTTGTCTAACCGCGGGATAAGAGACAGGAATCTGCACAGTGATATGGGTGTGGTCTAATCAAGGGATATGCAGACCAGAACTGTGCACAGTGCTCCGAATGTGGTCTAACTGAGGGATACGGAGACCAGAACTGTTCACAGTGCTCCGAGTGTGGTCTAACCAAGGGATACAGAGACCGTAACTATGCACTGTGCTCCGATTGCGGACTAACTGAAGAAAACGGAGACCGGAACTGGGCACAGTGCTCCGACTGTGGTCTAACTGAGGGGATAAAGATACCGGAACTGTGCACAGTGCTCTGAGTGTGGTCTAACCGAAGGATATGGAAACCAGAACTGTGCACAGTGCTCCGAGTGTGGTCGAACCGAGGGATATGGAAACCAGAACTGTGCACAGTGCTCCGAGTGTGGTCTAACCGAGTGATACGGAGACAGGAACTGGGCACAGTGCTCCGAGTGTGGTCCAACCGAGTGATACGGAGACAGGAACTGGGCACAGTGCTCCGAGTGTGGGCTAACGGAGGGTTACGGAGACAGGAACTGTGCACAGTGCTCCGAGTGTGGTCTAACCGAGGGTAATGGAGACCGGAACTGAGCACACTTCTCCGAGTGTGGTCAAACCGAGGGATACGGAGACAGGAACTGGGCACAGTGCTCCGAGTGTGGTCTAACCGAGGGATACGGAGTCCGGAACTGAGCACAGTGCTCCGAGTGTGGTCTAACCGAGGGATACGGAGACAGGAACTGGGCACAGTGCTCCGAGTGTGGTCTAACCGAGGGATACGGAGACCGGAACTGTGCACAGTGCTCCGAGTGTGGTCTAACAGAGGGATACAGAGACAGGAACTGTGCACAGTGATCCGAGTGTTGACTAACCGAGGGATAAGAGACAGGAATGTGCACACTGATCCGAGTGTGGTCTAACCAAGGGATATGCAGACCGGAACTGCGTACAGTGCTCCGGGTGTGGTCTAACTGAGGGATACGGAGACCAGATCTGTTCACAGTGCTCCGAGTGTGGTCTAACCGAGGTATATGGAGATTAGAACGGTGCACAGTGCTCCAAGCATGGTCTAACTGAGGGGATACAGAGACCGGAACGGTGCAGTGCTCCGAGTGTGTCCAACCGAAGGGATATAGAGACAGGAACTGTGCACAGTGCTCCGAGTGTGGTCTAACTGAGGGGATACAGAGACAGGAACTGTGCACAGTGCTCCGAGTGTGTCTAACCGAGGGGATACAGAGACAGGAAATGTGCACATTGGTCCGAGTGTTGTCTACCCGAGGGTTACGGAGACAGGAACTGAGCACAGTCCTCCGAGTGTGGTCTAACCGAGGGATACGGAGACAGGAACTGTGCACAGTGCTCCGAGTGTGGTCTAACCGAGAGGTACGGAGACCGGAACTATGCACAGTGCTCCGAGTGTGGTCTAACCGAGGGATATGGAGACCGGAACTGAGCACAGTGCTCCGAGTGTGGTCTATCAGAGGGATACAGAGACAGGAACTGTGCACAGTGATCCGAATGTTGACTAAACGCGGGATAAGAGACAGGAATGTGCACACTGATCCGAGTGTGGTCTAACCAAGGGATATGCAGAGCGGAACTGCGTACAGTGCTCCGGGTGTGGTCTAACTGAGGGATACGGAGACCGGAACTGTGCACAGTGCTCCGGGTGTGGTCTAACCGAGGGATATGGAAACCAGAACTGTGAACAGTGCTCTGAGTGTGGTCGAACCGAGGGATATGGAAACCAGAACTGTGCACAGTGCTCCAAGTGTGGTCTAACCAATTGACACGGAGACAGGAACTGGGCACAGTGCTCCGAGTGTGGTCTAACCGAGGGATACGGAGACAGGAACTGGGCACAGTGCTCCGAGTGTGGTCTAACCGAGGGATACGGAGTCCGGAACTGAGCACAGTGCTCCGAGTGTGGTCTAACCGAGGGATACGGAGACAGGAACTGGGCACAGTGCTCCGAGTGTTGACTAACCGAAGGTTAAGAGATAGGAATGTACACAGTGATCCGAGTGTGGTCTAACCGAGGGATACGGAGACCAGGTCAGTGCACAGTGCTCCAAGTGTGGTCTAACCGAGGGATATGGTGAATAGAAATATGTACAATACTCCGAGTGGGATCTCACTGAGGGATATGGAGACTATAACTATGCACTGTGCTCCGAGTGTAGTCTGACCGAGGGATATGGAGATCAGATCTGTCTCCTAGAACGAGAGGCCATATTCTTAGTCTAAGAGGTGGTAGATTTAAATCAGAGATGAGGAGAAATTACTTTTCTCTAAGGGCCGTGAATCTGTGGAATTCACTACCTCACAGTGCAGTGGATGCCGGGTGCTGAATAAATTTAAGGAGGAGATAGACAGATTTTTAATTAGCAACGGGGTGAAAGGTTATGGGGAGAGGGTGGGAAATTGGAGCTGAGGACGGAATGAGAATCTTATGTTCTTATGTTCACAGAGCTCAGAGTTGTCTAACCGAGGGATACAGAAAGCAGAACAGTGCGCATTGCTTCGAGTGTGGATAACCGAGGGATACGGAGAATGGAACTGTGCACAGTGCTCCGAGTGTGGATAACCGAGGGATAAGAGACAGGAATGTGCACAGTGCTCCGAGTGTGGATAACCGAGGGATAAGAGACAGGAATGTGCACAGTGATCCGAGTGTGGTCTAACCAAGGGATATGCAGACCGGAACTGCATACAGAGCTCCGAGTGTGGTGTAACCGAGGGATACAGAGACCTTAACTATGCACTGTGCTCTGATTGCGGAATAACCGAAGGAAACGGAGACCGGAACTGTGTACTGTGCTCCTAGTGTGCTGTAAACGAGGTATACGGAGACTGGAACTGTGCACAATGCTCCGAGTGTGGTCTAACCGATGTATACGGAGATTAGAACGGTGCACAGTGCTCCGAGTGTGGTCTAACCGAGGAATATGGAGACTATAACTGTGCACAGCGTTCCGAGTGTGGTCTACTCGAGGGATACGGAGACACGAACTGTGCACAGTGTTCCGTGGTTAACCGAGTGATACGGAGACCGGAACTGCGCACAGTGCACCAAGTGTGTCTAACCGAGGGGATACAGAGACAGCAACTGTGTACAGTGCTCCGAGTGTGGTCTAACCGAGGGATATGGAGACAGGAACTATGCGCAGTGCTCCGAGTGTTGACTAACCGAGGGTTAAGAGATAGGAATGTACACAGTGATCCGAGTGTGGTCTTAGCAAGCGATATGCAGACCGGAACTGTGCACAGTGCTCCGAGTGTGGTCTAACCGAGGGATACGGAGACCAGGTCAGTGCACAGTGCTCCAAGTGTGGTCTAACCGAGGGATATGGTGAATAGAAATATGTACAATACTCCGAGTGGGATCTCACTGAGGGATATGGAGACTATAACTATGCACAGTGCTCCGAGTGTGGTCTAACCGAGGGATATGGAGACAGGAACTGTGCACTGTGCACCGAGCGTTGTCCGACTGAGGGGATACAGAGACCGGAACTGCGCACAGTGCACCCAGTGTGTCTAACCGAGGGGATACAGAGACAGCAACTGTGTACATTGCGCCGAGTGTGGTCTAACCGAGGGATACAGAGACCTGAATTATGCACTGTGCTCCGATTGCGGACTAACCGAGGGATACGGAGACCGGAACTGTGCACAGTGCTCCAAGTGTGGTCTAAACGAGGGATACAGAGACAGGTACTGTGCACAGTGCTCCGAGTGTGGTCTACCCGAGGGATACGGAGACAGGCACTGTGCACAGTGCTCTGAGTGTGGTCTAACTGAGGGGATACAACGACAGGAGCTGTGCGCAGTGCTCCGAGTGTGGTATAACTGAGGGGATACAGCGACAGGAACTGTGCACAGTGCTCCGAGTGTGGTCTAACTGAGGGTTTACGGAGACCGGATCTGTGCACAGTGCACCGAGTGTGGTCTAACTGAGGGGATAAAGATACCGGAACTGTGCACAGTGCTCTGAGTGTGGTCTAACCGAGGGATATGGAAACCAGAACTGTGCACAGTGTTCCGACTGTGGTCTAACTTATGGGATAAAGATACCGGAACTGTGCACAGTGCTCCGAGTGTGGTCTAACCGAGGGATATGGAAACCAGAACTGTGCACAGTGCTCTGAGTGTGGTCGAACCGAGGGATATGGAAACCAGAACTGTGCACAGTGCTCCGAGTGTGGTCTAACCGAGTGATACGGAGACAGGAACTGGGCACATTTCTCCGAGTGTGGTCCAACCGAGTGATACGGTGACAGGAACTGGGCACAGTGCTCCGAGTGTGGTCTAACCGAGGGATAAGAGACAGGAGCTGGGCACAGTGCTCCGAGTGTGGTCAAACCGAGGGATATGGAGACAGGAACTGGGCACAGTGCTCCGAGAGTGGTCTAACCGAGGGATACGGAGACCGGAACTGTGAACAGTGCTCCGAGTGTTGACTAACCGAGGGATAAGAGACAGGAATGTGCACAGTGATCTGGGTGTGGTCTAATCAAGGGATATGCAGACCAGAACTGAGCACAGTGCTTCGAGTGTGGTCTAACTGAGGGATACGGAGACCAGAACTGTTCCCAGTGCTCCGAGTGTGCTCTAACCGAGGTATATGGAGATTAGAACGGTGCACAGTGCTCCGAGCGTGGTCTTACTGAGGGGATACAGAGACCGGAACGGTGCACAGTGCTCCGAGTGTGTCCAACTGAGGGGATACAGAGACAGGAACTGTGTACAGTGCTCCGAGTGTGGTCTAACTGAGGGGATACAGAGACAGGATCTGTGCACAGTGCTCCGAGTGTGTCTAACCGAGGGGATACAGAGACAGGAACTGTGCACTGTGCACCGAGCGTTGTCCGACTGAGGGGATACAGAGACCGGAACTGTGCTCAGTGCTCCGAGTGTTGACTAACCGAGGGATAAGAGACAGGAATGTGCACAGTGATCTGTGTGTGGTCTAATCAAGGGATATGCAGACCCGAAATGTGCACAGTGCTCCGAGTGTGGTCTAACTGAGGATTACGGAGACCGGAACGATGCACAGTGCTCCAAGTGTGGTTTAAGCGAAGGATATGGAGACTAGAACTGTGCACAGTGTTCCGTCTGTGGTCTAACTGAGTGATACAGAGACAGGAATTGAGCCAGGGCTCCGAATGTGGTCTAACCGAGGGATACAGAGACAGGAACTGTGCACAGTGCTCCGAGTGTGGTCTAACTGAGGGATACGGAGACAGGAACTGTTCACAGTGCTCCGAATGTGGTCTAACAGAGGGATACAGAGACAGGAACTATGCACAGTGCTCCGAGTGTTGACTAACCGAGGGTTAAGAGATAGGAATGTACACAGTGATCCGAGTGTGGTCTTAGCAAGCGATATGCAGACCGGAACTGTGCACAGTGATCCGAGTGTGGTCTAACCGAGGGATACGGAGACCAGGTCAGTGCACACTGCTCCAAGTGTGGTCTAACCAAGGGATATGGTGAATAGAAATATGTACAATACTCCGAGTGGGATCTCACTGAGGGATATGGAGACTACAACTATTCACTGTGCTCCGAGTGTAGTCTGACCGAGGGATATGGAGATCAGATCTGTCTCCTAGAATGAGAGGCCATAGTCTTAGTCTAAGAGGTGGTAGATTTAAATCAGAGATGAGGAGAAATTACTTTTCTCTAACGGCCGTGAATCTGTGGAATTCACTACCTCACAGTGCAGTGGATGCCGGGTGCTGAATAAAGATAAGGAGGAGATAGACAGATTTTTAATTAGCAACGGGGTGAAAGGTTATGGGGAGAGGGTGGGAAATTGGAGCTGAGGACGGAATGAGAATCTTATGTTCATATGTTCACAGAGATCAGAGTGTGGTCTAACTGAGGGATACAGAAAGCGGAACTGTGCACAGTGCTCCGAGTGTGGATAACCGAGGGATACGGAGACCGGAACTGTGCACAGTGCTCCGGGTGTGGATAACCGAGGGATAAGAGACAGGAATGTGCACAGTGATCCGAGTGTGGTCTAACCAAGGGATATGCAGACCGGAACTGCATACAGAGCTCCGAGTGTGGTGTAACTGAGGGATACAGAGACCTTAACTATGCACTGTGCTCTGATTGCGGAATAACCGAAGGAAACGGAGACCGGAACTGTGCACTGTGCTCCTAGTGTGGTCTAAACGAGGTATACGGAGACTGGAACTGTGCACAATGCTCCGAGTGTGGTCTAACCGATGTATACGGAGATTAGAACGGTGCACAGTGCTCCGAGTGAGGTCTAACCGAGGAATATGGAGACTAGAACTGTGCACAGCGTTCCGAGTGTGGTCTACTCGAGGGATACGGAGACAGGAACTGTGCACAGTGTTCCGTGGTTAACCGAGTGATACGGGGACCGCAACTGCGCACAGTTCTCCGAGTGTGTCTAACCGAGGGGATACAGAGACAGGAACTGTGTACAGTGCTCCGAGTGTGGTCTAACCGAGGGATATGGAGACAGGAACTGGGCACAGTGCACCGAGTGTGGTCTAACCGAGGGATACAGAGACCTTAATTATGCACTGTGCTCCGATTGCGGACTAACCGAGGGATACAGAGACCGGAACTGTGCACAGTGCTCCGAGTGTGGTCTAACCGACGGATACAGAGATAGGTACTGTGCACAGTGCTCCGAGTGTGGTCTACCCGAGGGATACGGAGACAGGAACTGTGCACAGTTCTCTGAGTATTGTCTAACTGAGGGGATACAACAACAGGAACTGTGCGCAGTGCTCCGAGTGTGGTCTCACTGAGGGGATACAGCGACAGGAACTGTGCACAGTGCTCCGACTGTGGTCTAACTGATGGGATAAAGATACCGGAACTGTGCACAGTGCTCTGAGTGTGGTCTTACCGAGGGATATGGAAACCAGAACTGTGCACAGTGCTCCGAGTGTGGTCTAAATTATGGGATAAAGATACCGGAACTGTGCACAGTGCTCCGAGTGTGGTCTAACCGAGGGATATGGAAACCAGAACTGTGCACAGTGCTCTGAGTGTGGTCGAACCGAGGGATATGGAAACCAGAACTGTGCACAGTGCTCCAGGTGTGGTCTAACCGAGTGATACGGAGACAGGAACTGGGCACATTTCTCCGAGTGTGGTCCAACCGAGTGATACGGTGACAGGAACTGGGCACAGTGCTCCGAGTGTGGTCTAACCGAGGGATACGGAGACAGGAACTGGGCACAGTGCTCCGAGTGTGGTCTAACCAAGAGATACGGAGACAGGAACTGTGCACAGTGCTCCGAGTGTGGTCAAACCGAGGGATATGGAGACAGGAACTGGGCACAGTGCTCCGATAGTGGTCTAACCGAGGGATACAGAGACAGGAACTGTGCACAGTGATCCGAGTGTTGACTAACCGAGGGATAAGAGACAGGAATGTGCACACTGATCCGAGTGTGGTCTAACCAAGGGATATGCAGATCGGAATTGTGTACAGTGCTCCGAGTGTGGTCTAACTGAGGGATACGGAGACCGGAACTGTTCCAGTGCTCCGAGTGTGGTCTAACTGAGGGATACGGAGACCAGAACTGTTCCCAGTGCTCCGAGTGTGCTCTAACCGAGGTATATGGAGATTAGAACGGTGCACAGTGCTCCGAGCGTGGTCTTACTGAGGGGATACAGAGACCGGAACGGTGCACAGTGCTCCGAGTGTGTCCAACCGAGGGGATACAGAGACAGGAACTGTGTACAGTGCTCCGAGTGTGGTCTAACCGAGGGATATGGAGACAGGAACTGGGCACAGTGAACCGAGTGTGGTCTAACCGAGGGATACAGAGACCTTAATTATGCACTGTGCTCCGATTGCGGACTAACCGAGGGATACAGAGACCGGAACTGTGCACAGTGCTCCGAGTGTGGTCTAACCGACGGATACAGAGACAGATACTGTGCACAGTGCTCCGAGTGTGGTCTACCCGAGGGATACGGAGACAGGAACTGTGCACAGTGCTCTGAGTGTGGTCTAAATGAGGGGATACAACAACAGGAACTGTGCACAGTGCTCCGACTGTGGTCTAACTGAGGGGATAAAGATACCGGAACTGTGCACAGTGCTCTGAGTGTGGTCTAACCGAGGGATATGGAAACCAGAACTGTGCACAGTGCTCCGAGTGTGGTCTAAATTATGGGATAAAGATACCGGAACTGTGCACAGTGCTCCGAGTGTGGTCTAACCGAGGGATATGGAAACCAGACTGTGCACAGTGCTCCGAGTGTGGTCAAACCGAGGGATATGGAAACCAGACTGTGCACAGTGCTCCAGGTGTGGTCTAACCGAGTGATACGGAGACAGGAACTGGGCACATTTCTCCGAGTGTGGTCCAACCGAGTGATATGGTGACAGGAACTGGGCACAGTGCTCCGAGTGTGGTCTAACCGAGGGATACGGAGACAGGAACTGGGCACAGTGCTCCGAGTGTGGTCTAACCAAGAGATACGGAGACCGGAACTGAGCACAGTGCTCCGAGTGTGGTCAAACCGAGGGATATGGAGACAGGAACTGGGCACAGTGATCCGAGTGTTGACTAACCGAGGGATAAGAGACAGGAATGTGCACACTGATCCGAGTGTGATGTAACCAAGGGATATGCAGATCGGAATTGCGTACAGTGCTCCGAGTGTGGTCTAACTGAGGGATACGGAGACCGGAACTGTGCACAGTGCTCCGAGTGTTGACTAACCGAGGGATAAGAGACAGGAATGTGCACAGTGATCTGGGTGTGGTCTAATCAAGGGATATGCAGACCTGAACTGTGCACAGTGCTCCGAGTGTGGTCTAACTGAGGGATACGGAGACCAGAACTGTTCCCAGTGCTCCGAGTGTGCTCTAACCGAGGTATATGGAGATTAGAACGGTGCACAGTGCTCCGAGCGTGGTCTTACTGAGGGGATACAGAGACAGGAACTGTGTACAGTGCTCCGAGTGTGGTCTAACTGAGGGGATACAGAGACAGGAACTGTGCACTGTGCTCCGAGTGTGTCTAACCGAGGGGATACAGAGACAGGAACTGTGCACATTGCTCCGAGTTTGGTCTAACAGAGGGATACAGAGACAGGAACTGTGCACAGTGATCCGAGTGTTGACTAACCGAGGGATAAGAGACAGGAATGTGCACACTGATCCGAGTGTGGTCTAACCAAGGGATATGCAGACCGGAACTGCGTACAGTGCTCCGGGTGTGGTCTAACTGAGGGATACGGAGACCAGATCTGTTCACAGTGCTCCGAGTGTGGTCTAACCGAGGTATATGGAGATTAGAACGGTGCACAGTGCTCCAAGCATGGTCTAACTGAGGGGATACAGAGACCGGAACGGTGCAGTGCTCCGAGTGTGTCCAACCGAAGGGATATAGAGACAGGAACTGTGCACAGTGCTCCGAGTGTGGTCTAACTGAGGGGATACAGAGACAGGAACTGTGCACAGTGCTCCGAGTGTGTCTAACCGAGGGGATACAGAGACAGGAAATGTGCACATTGGTCCGAGTGTTGTCTACCCGAGGGTTACGGAGACAGGAACTGAGCACAGTCCTCCGAGTGTGGTCTAACCGAGGGATACGGAGACAGGAACTGTGCACAGTGCTCCGAGTGTGGTCTAACCGAGAGGTACGGAGACCGGAACTATGCACAGTGCTCCGAGTGTGGTCTAACCGAGGGATATGGAGACCGGAACTGAGCACAGTGCTCCGAGTGTGGTCTATCAGAGGGATACAGAGACAGGAACTGTGCACAGTGATCCGAATGTTGACTAAACGCGGGATAAGAGACAGGAATGTGCACACTGATCCGAGTGTGGTCTAACCAAGGGATATGCAGAGCGGAACTGCGTACAGTGCTCCGGGTGTGGTCTAACTGAGGGATACGGAGACCGGAACTGTGCACAGTGCTCCGGGTGTGGTCTAACCGAGGGATATGGAAACCAGAACTGTGAACAGTGCTCTGAGTGTGGTCGAACCGAGGGATATGGAAACCAGAACTGTGCACAGTGCTCCAAGTGTGGTCTAACCAAGTGACACGGAGACAGGAACTGGGCACAGTGCTCCGAGTGTGGTCTAACCGAGGGATACGGAGACAGGAACTGGGCACAGTGCTCCGAGTGTGGTCTAACCGAGGGATACGGAGTCCGGAACTGAGCACAGTGCTCCGAGTGTGGTCTAACCGAGGGATACGGAGACAGGAACTGGGCACAGTGCTCCGAGTCTTGACTAACCGAAGGTTAAGAGATAGGAATGTACACAGTGATCCGAGTGTGGTCTAACCGAGGGATACGGAGACCAGGTCAGTGCACAGTGCTCCAAGTGTGGTCTAACCGAGGGATATGGTGAATAGAAATATGTACAATACTCCGAGTGGGATCTCACTGAGGGATATGGAGACTATAACTATGCACTGTGCTCCGAGTGTAGTCTGACCGAGGGATATGGAGATCAGATCTGTCTCCTAGAACGAGAGGCCATATTCTTAGTCTAAGAGGTGGTAGATTTAAATCAGAGATGAGGAGAAATTACTTTTCTCTAAGGGCCGTGAATCTGTGGAATTCACTACCTCACAGTGCAGTGGATGCCGGGTGCTGAATAAATTTAAGGAGGAGATAGACAGATTTTTAATTAGCAACGGGGTGAAAGGTTATGGGGAGAGGGTGGGAAATTGGAGCTGAGGACGGAATGAGAATCTTATGTTCTTATGTTCACAGAGCTCAGAGTTGTCTAACCGAGGGATACAGAAAGCAGAACAGTGCGCATTGCTTCGAGTGTGGATAACCGAGGGATACGGAGAATGGAACTGTGCACAGTGCTCCGAGTGTGGATAACCGAGGGATAAGAGACAGGAATGTGCACAGTGCTCCGAGTGTGGATAACCGAGGGATAAGAGACAGGAATGTGCACAGTGATCCGAGTGTGGTCTAACCAAGGGATATGCAGACCGGAACTGCATACAGAGCTCCGAGTGTGGTGTAACCGAGGGATACAGAGACCTTAACTATGCACTGTGCTCTGATTGCGGAATAACCGAAGGAAACGGAGACCGGAACTGTGTACTGTGCTCCTAGTGTGCTGTAAACGAGGTATACGGAGACTGGAACTGTGCACAATGCTCCGAGTGTGGTCTAACCGATGTATACGGAGATTAGAACGGTGCACAGTGCTCCGAGTGTGGTCTAACCGAGGAATATGGAGACTATAACTGTGCACAGCGTTCCGAGTGTGGTCTACTCGAGGGATACGGAGACACGAACTGTGCACAGTGTTCCGTGGTTAACCGAGTGATACGGAGACCGGAACTGCGCACAGTGCACCAAGTGTGTCTAACCGAGGGGATACAGAGACAGCAACTGTGTACAGTGCTCCGAGTGTGGTCTAACCGAGGGATATGGAGACAGGAACTATGCGCAGTGCTCCGAGTGTTGACTAACCGAGGGTTAAGAGATAGGAATGTACACAGTGATCCGAGTGTGGTCTTAGCAAGCGATATGCAGACCGGAACTGTGCACAGTGCTCCGAGTGTGGTCTAACCGAGGGATACGGAGACCAGGTCAGTGCACAGTGCTCCAAGTGTGGTCTAACCGAGGGATATGGTGAATAGAAATATGTACAATACTCCGAGTGGGATCTCACTGAGGGATATGGAGACTATAACTATGCACAGTGCTCCGAGTGTGGTCTAACCGAGGGATATGGAGACAGGAACTGTGCACTGTGCACCGAGCGTTGTCCGACTGAGGGGATACAGAGACCGGAACTGCGCACAGTGCACCCAGTGTGTCTAACCGAGGGGATACAGAGACAGCAACTGTGTACATTGCGCCGAGTGTGGTCTAACCGAGGGATACAGAGACCTGAATTATGCACTGTGCTCCGATTGCGGACTAACCGAGGGATACGGAGACCGGAACTGTGCACAGTGCTCCAAGTGTGGTCTAAACGAGGGATACAGAGACAGGTACTGTGCACAGTGCTCCGAGTGTGGTCTACCCGAGGGATACGGAGACAGGCACTGTGCACAGTGCTCTGAGTGTGGTCTAACTGAGGGGATACAACGACAGGAGCTGTGCGCAGTGCTCCGAGTGTGGTATAACTGAGGGGATACAGCGACAGGAACTGTGCACAGTGCTCCGAGTGTGGTCTAACTGAGGGTTTACGGAGACCGGATCTGTGCACAGTGCACCGAGTGTGGTCTAACTGAGGGGATAAAGATACCGGAACTGTGCACAGTGCTCTGAGTGTGGTCTAACCGAGGGATATGGAAACCAGAACTGTGCACAGTGTTCCGACTGTGGTCTAACTTATGGGATAAAGATACCGGAACTGTGCACAGTGCTCCGAGTGTGGTCTAACCGAGGGATATGGAAACCAGAACTGTGCACAGTGCTCTGAGTGTGGTCGAACCGAGGGATATGGAAACCAGAACTGTGCACAGTGCTCCGAGTGTGGTCTAACCGAGTGATACGGAGACAGGAACTGGGCACATTTCTCCGAGTGTGGTCCAACCGAGTGATACGGTGACAGGAACTGGGCACAGTGCTCCGAGTGTGGTCTAACCGAGGGATAAGAGACAGGAGCTGGGCACAGTGCTCCGAGTGTGGTCAAACCGAGGGATATGGAGACAGGAACTGGGCACAGTGCTCCGAGAGTGGTCTAACCGAGGGATACGGAGACCGGAACTGTGAACAGTGCTCCGAGTGTTGACTAACCGAGGGATAAGAGACAGGAATGTGCACAGTGATCTGGGTGTGGTCTAATCAAGGGATATGCAGACCAGAACTGAGCACAGTGCTTCGAGTGTGGTCTAACTGAGGGATACGGAGACCAGAACTGTTCCCAGTGCTCCGAGTGTGCTCTAACCGAGGTATATGGAGATTAGAACGGTGCACAGTGCTCCGAGCGTGGTCTTACTGAGGGGATACAGAGACCGGAACGGTGCACAGTGCTCCGAGTGTGTCCAACTGAGGGGATACAGAGACAGGAACTGTGTACAGTGCTCCGAGTGTGGTCTAACTGAGGGGATACAGAGACAGGATCTGTGCACAGTGCTCCGAGTGTGTCTAACCGAGGGGATACAGAGACAGGAACTGTGCACTGTGCACCGAGCGTTGTCCGACTGAGGGGATACAGAGACCGGAACTGTGCTCAGTGCTCCGAGTGTTGACTAACCGAGGGATAAGAGACAGGAATGTGCACAGTGATCTGTGTGTGGTCTAATCAAGGGATATGCAGACCCGAAATGTGCACAGTGCTCCGAGTGTGGTCTAACTGAGGATTACGGAGACCGGAACGATGCACAGTGCTCCAAGTGTGGTTTAAGCGAAGGATATGGAGACTAGAACTGTGCACAGTGTTCCGTCTGTGGTCTAACTGAGTGATACAGAGACAGGAATTGAGCCAGGGCTCCGAATGTGGTCTAACCGAGGGATACAGAGACAGGAACTGTGCACAGTGCTCCGAGTGTGGTCTAACTGAGGGATACGGAGACAGGAACTGTTCACAGTGCTCCGAATGTGGTCTAACAGAGGGATACAGAGACAGGAACTATGCACAGTGCTCCGAGTGTTGACTAACCGAGGGTTAAGAGATAGGAATGTACACAGTGATCCGAGTGTGGTCTTAGCAAGCGATATGCAGACCGGAACTGTGCACAGTGATCCGAGTGTGGTCTAACCGAGGGATACGGAGACCAGGTCAGTGCACACTGCTCCAAGTGTGGTCTAACCAAGGGATATGGTGAATAGAAATATGTACAATACTCCGAGTGGGATCTCACTGAGGGATATGGAGACTACAACTATTCACTGTGCTCCGAGTGTAGTCTGACCGAGGGATATGGAGATCAGATCTGTCTCCTAGAATGAGAGGCCATAGTCTTAGTCTAAGAGGTGGTAGATTTAAATCAGAGATGAGGAGAAATTACTTTTCTCTAACGGCCGTGAATCTGTGGAATTCACTACCTCACAGTGCAGTGGATGCCGGGTGCTGAATAAAGATAAGGAGGAGATAGACAGATTTTTAATTAGCAACGGGGTGAAAGGTTATGGGGAGAGGGTGGGAAATTGGAGCTGAGGACGGAATGAGAATCTTATGTTCATATGTTCACAGAGATCAGAGTGTGGTCTAACTGAGGGATACAGAAAGCGGAACTGTGCACAGTGCTCCGAGTGTGGATAACCGAGGGATACGGAGACCGGAACTGTGCACAGTGCTCCGGGTGTGGATAACCGAGGGATAAGAGACAGGAATGTGCACAGTGATCCGAGTGTGGTCTAACCAAGGGATATGCAGACCGGAACTGCATACAGAGCTCCGAGTGTGGTGTAACTGAGGGATACAGAGACCTTAACTATGCACTGTGCTCTGATTGCGGAATAACCGAAGGAAACGGAGACCGGAACTGTGCACTGTGCTCCTAGTGTGGTCTAAACGAGGTATACGGAGACTGGAACTGTGCACAATGCTCCGAGTGTGGTCTAACCGATGTATACGGAGATTAGAACGGTGCACAGTGCTCCGAGTGAGGTCTAACCGAGGAATATGGAGACTAGAACTGTGCACAGCGTTCCGAGTGTGGTCTACTCGAGGGATACGGAGACAGGAACTGTGCACAGTGTTCCGTGGTTAACCGAGTGATACGGGGACCGCAACTGCGCACAGTTCTCCGAGTGTGTCTAACCGAGGGGATACAGAGACAGGAACTGT
This sequence comes from Isurus oxyrinchus, assembly GCA_026770705.1. Taxonomy (NCBI): domain Eukaryota; kingdom Metazoa; phylum Chordata; class Chondrichthyes; order Lamniformes; family Lamnidae; genus Isurus; species Isurus oxyrinchus. The sequence continues at coordinate 204,836 of JANJGN010000742.1, read as the reverse complement.
GTACAGTGCTCCGAGTGTGGTCTAACCGAGGGATATGGAGACAGGAACTGGGCACAGTGCACCGAGTGTGGTCTAACCGAGGGATACAGAGACCTTAATTATGCACTGTGCTCCGATTGCGGACTAACCGAGGGATACAGAGACCGGAACTGTGCACAGTGCTCCGAGTGTGGTCTAACCGACGGATACAGAGATAGGTACTGTGCACAGTGCTCCGAGTGTGGTCTACCCGAGGGATACGGAGACAGGAACTGTGCACAGTTCTCTGAGTATTGTCTAACTGAGGGGATACAACAACAGGAACTGTGCGCAGTGCTCCGAGTGTGGTCTCACTGAGGGGATACAGCGACAGGAACTGTGCACAGTGCTCCGACTGTGGTCTAACTGAGGGGATAAAGATACCGGAACTGTGCACAGTGCTCTGAGTGTGGTCTTACCGAGGGATATGGAAACCAGAACTGTGCACAGTGCTCCGAGTGTGGTCTAAATTATGGGATAAAGATACCGGAACTGTGCACAGTGCTCCGAGTGTGGTCTAACCGAGGGATATGGAAACCAGAACTGTGCACAGTGCTCTGAGTGTGGTCGAACCGAGGGATATGGAAACCAGAACTGTGCACAGTGCTCCAGGTGTGGTCTAACCGAGTGATACGGAGACAGGAACTGGGCACATTTCTCCGAGTGTGGTCCAACCGAGTGATACGGTGACAGGAACTGGGCACAGTGCTCCGAGTGTGGTCTAACCGAGGGATACGGAGACAGGAACTGGGCACAGTGCTCCGAGTGTGGTCTAACCAAGAGATACGGAGACAGGAACTGTGCACAGTGCTCCGAGTGTGGTCAAACCGAGGGATATGGAGACAGGAACTGGGCACAGTGCTCCGATAGTGGTCTAACCGAGGGATACAGAGACAGGAACTGTGCACAGTGATCCGAGTGTTGACTAACCGAGGGATAAGAGACAGGAATGTGCACACTGATCCGAGTGTGGTCTAACCAAGGGATATGCAGATCGGAATTGTGTACAGTGCTCCGAGTGTGGTCTAACTGAGGGATACGGAGACCGGAACTGTTCCAGTGCTCCGAGTGTGGTCTAACTGAGGGATACGGAGACCAGAACTGTTCCCAGTGCTCCGAGTGTGCTCTAACCGAGGTATATGGAGATTAGAACGGTGCACAGTGCTCCGAGCGTGGTCTTACTGAGGGGATACAGAGACCGGAACGGTGCACAGTGCTCCGAGTGTGTCCAACCGAGGGGATACAGAGACAGGAACTGTGTACAGTGCTCCGAGTGTGGTCTAACCGAGGGATATGGAGACAGGAACTGGGCACAGTGAACCGAGTGTGGTCTAACCGAGGGATACAGAGACCTTAATTATGCACTGTGCTCCGATTGCGGACTAACCGAGGGATACAGAGACCGGAACTGTGCACAGTGCTCCGAGTGTGGTCTAACCGACGGATACAGAGACAGATACTGTGCACAGTGCTCCGAGTGTGGTCTACCCGAGGGATACGGAGACAGGAACTGTGCACAGTGCTCTGAGTGTGGTCTAAATGAGGGGATACAACAACAGGAACTGTGCACAGTGCTCCGACTGTGGTCTAACTGAGGGGATAAAGATACCGGAACTGTGCACAGTGCTCTGAGTGTGGTCTAACCGAGGGATATGGAAACCAGAACTGTGCACAGTGCTCCGAGTGTGGTCTAAATTATGGGATAAAGATACCGGAACTGTGCACAGTGCTCCGAGTGTGGTCTAACCGAGGGATATGGAAACCAGACTGTGCACAGTGCTCCGAGTGTGGTCAAACCGAGGGATATGGAAACCAGACTGTGCACAGTGCTCCAGGTGTGGTCTAACCGAGTGATACGGAGACAGGAACTGGGCACATTTCTCCGAGTGTGGTCCAACCGAGTGATATGGTGACAGGAACTGGGCACAGTGCTCCGAGTGTGGTCTAACCGAGGGATACGGAGACAGGAACTGGGCACAGTGCTCCGAGTGTGGTCTAACCAAGAGATACGGAGACCGGAACTGAGCACAGTGCTCCGAGTGTGGTCAAACCGAGGGATATGGAGACAGGAACTGGGCACAGTGATCCGAGTGTTGACTAACCGAGGGATAAGAGACAGGAATGTGCACACTGATCCGAGTGTGATGTAACCAAGGGATATGCAGATCGGAATTGCGTACAGTGCTCCGAGTGTGGTCTAACTGAGGGATACGGAGACCGGAACTGTGCACAGTGCTCCGAGTGTTGACTAACCGAGGGATAAGAGACAGGAATGTGCACAGTGATCTGGGTGTGGTCTAATCAAGGGATATGCAGACCTGAACTGTGCACAGTGCTCCGAGTGTGGTCTAACTGAGGGATACGGAGACCAGAACTGTTCCCAGTGCTCCGAGTGTGCTCTAACCGAGGTATATGGAGATTAGAACGGTGCACAGTGCTCCGAGCGTGGTCTTACTGAGGGGATACAGAGACAGGAACTGTGTACAGTGCTCCGAGTGTGGTCTAACTGAGGGGATACAGAGACAGGAACTGTGCACTGTGCTCCGAGTGTGTCTAACCGAGGGGATACAGAGACAGGAACTGTGCACATTGCTCCGAGTTTGGTCTTACCGAGGGATACAGAGACAGGATCTGTGCACTGTGCTCCGAGCGTGGTCTAACTGAGGGGATACAGAGACAGGAACTGTGCACAGTGCTCCGAGTGTGGCCTACGCGAGGGATACGGAGACAGGAACTGTGCACAGTGCTCCGTGTGGTCCAACCGAGGGATACGGAGACAGGAACTGTGCACAGTGCTCCGAGGGTGGTCTAACAGAGGGATACAGAGACAGGAAGTATGCACAGTGCTCCGAGTGTTGACTAACCGAGGGTTAAGAGATAGGAATGTACACAGTGATCCGAGTGTGGTCTTAGCAAGCGATATGCAGACCGGAACTGTGCACAGTGCTCCGAGTGTGGTCTAACCGAGGGATACGGAGACCAGGTCAGTGCACAGTGCTCCAAGTGTGGTCTAACCGAGGGATATGGTGAATAGAAATATGTACAATACTCCGAGTGGGATCTCACTGAGGGATATGGAGACTACAACTATTCACTGTGCTCCGAGTGTAGTCTGACCGAGGGATATGGAGATCAGATCTGTCTCCTAGAATGAGAGGCCATAGTCTTAGTCTAAGAGGTGGTAGATTTAAATCAGAGATGAGGAGAAATTACTTTTCTCTAAGGGCCGTGAATCTGTGGAATTCACTACCTCACAGTGCAGTGGATGCCGGGTGCTGAATAAAGATAAGGAGGAGATAGACAGATTTTTAATTAGCAACGGGGTGAAAGGTTATGGGGAGAGGGTGGGAAATTGGAGCTGAGGACGGAATGAGAATCTTATGTTCTTATGTTCACAGAGATCAGAGTGTGGTCTAACTGAGGGATACAGAAAGCGGAACAGTGCACAGTGCTCCGAGTGTGGATAACCGAGGGATAAGAGACAGGAATGTGCACAGTGATCCGAGTGTGGTCTAACCAAGGGATATGCAGACCGGAACTGCATACAGAGCTCCGAGTGTGGTGTAACCGAGGGATACAGAGACCTTAACTATGCACTGTGCTCTGATTGCGGAATAACCGAAGGAAACGGAGACCGGAACTGTGCACTGTGCTCCTTGTGTGGTCTAAACGAGGTATACGGAGACTGGAACTGTGCACAATGCTCCGAGTGTGGTCTAACCGATGTATACGGAGATTAGAACGGTGCACAGTGCTCCGAGTGTGGTCTAACCGAGGAATATGGAGACTATAACTGTGCACAGCGTTCCGAGTGTGGTCTACTCGAGGGATACGGAGACACGAACTGTGCACAGTGTTCCGTGTTTAACCGAGTGATACGGGGACTGGAACTGCGCACAGTTCTCCGAGTATGTCTAACCGAGGGATACAGAGACCGGAACTGTGCACAGTGCTCCGAGTGTGGTCTAACCGACGGATACAGAGACAGATACTGTGCACAGTGCTCCGAGTGTGGTCTACCCGAGGGATACGGAGACAGGAACTGTGCACAGTGCTCTGAGTGTGGTCTAAATGAGGGGATACAACAACAGGAACTGTGCACAGTGCTCCGACTGTGGTCTAACTGAGGGGATAAAGATACCGGAACTGTGCACAGTGCTCTGAGTGTGGTCTAACCGAGGGATATGGAAACCAGAACTGTGCACAGTGCTCCGAGTGTGGTCTAAATTATGGGATAAAGATACCAGAACTGTGCACAGTGCTCCGAGTGTGGTCTAACCGAGGGATATGGAAACCAGACTGTGCACAGTGCTCCGAGTGTGGTCGAACCGAGGAATATGGAAACCAGACTGTGCACAGTGCTCCAGGTGGGGTCTAACCGAGTGATACGGAGACAGGAACTGGGCACATTTCTCCGAGTGTGGTCCAACCGAGTGATATGGTGACAGGAACTGGGCACAGTGCTCCGAGTGTGGTCTAACCGAGGGATACGGAGACAGGAACTGGGCACAGTGCTCCGAGTGTGGTCTAACCAAGAGATACGGAGACCGGAACTGAGCACAGTGCTCCGAGTGTGGTCAAACCGAGGGATATGGAGACAGGAACTGGGCACAGTGATCCGAGTGTTGACTAACCGAGGGATAAGAGACAGGAATGTGCACACTGATCCGAGTGTGATGTAACCAAGGGATATGCAGATCGGAATTGCGTACAGTGCTCCGAGTGTGGTCTAACTGAGGGATACGGAGACCGGAACTGTGCACAGTGCTCCGAGTGTTGACTAACCGAGGGATACGGAGACAGGAACTGTGCACAGTTCTCTGAGTATTGTCTAACTGAGGGGATACAACAACAGGAACTGTGCGCAGTGCTCCGAGTGTGGTCTCACTGAGGGGATACAGCGACAGGAACTGTGCACAGTGCTCCGACTGTGGTCTAACTGAGGGGATAAAGATACCGGAACTGTGCACAGTGCTCTGAGTGTGGTCTTACCGAGGGATATGGAAACCAGAACTGTGCACAGTGCTCCGAGTGTGGTCTAAATTATGGGATAAAGATACCGGAACTGTGCACAGTGCTCCGAGTGTGGTCTAACCGAGGGATATGGAAACCAGAACTGTGCACAGTGCTCTGAGTGTGGTCGAACCGAGGGATATGGAAACCAGAACTGTGCACAGTGCTCCAGGTGTGGTCTAACCGAGTGATACGGAGACAGGAACTGGGCACATTTCTCCGAGTGTGGTCCAACCGAGTGATACGGTGACAGGAACTGGGCACAGTGCTCCGAGTGTGGTCTAACCGAGGGATACGGAGACAGGAACTGGGCACAGTGCTCCGAGTGTGGTCTAACCAAGAGATACGGAGACAGGAACTGTGCACAGTGCTCCGAGTGTGGTCAAACCGAGGGATATGGAGACAGGAACTGGGCACAGTGCTCCGATAGTGGTCTAACCGAGGGATACAGAGACAGGAACTGTGCACAGTGATCCGAGTGTTGACTAACCGAGGGATAAGAGACAGGAATGTGCACACTGATCCGAGTGTGGTCTAACCAAGGGATATGCAGATCGGAATTGTGTACAGTGCTCCGAGTGTGGTCTAACTGAGGGATACGGAGACCGGAACTGTTCCAGTGCTCCGAGTGTGGTCTAACTGAGGGATACGGAGACCAGAACTGTTCCCAGTGCTCCGAGTGTGCTCTAACCGAGGTATATGGAGATTAGAACGGTGCACAGTGCTCCGAGCGTGGTCTTACTGAGGGGATACAGAGACCGGAACGGTGCACAGTGCTCCGAGTGTGTCCAACCGAGGGGATACAGAGACAGGAACTGTGTACAGTGCTCCGAGTGTGGTCTAACCGAGGGATATGGAGACAGGAACTGGGCACAGTGAACCGAGTGTGGTCTAACCGAGGGATACAGAGACCTTAATTATGCACTGTGCTCCGATTGCGGACTAACCGAGGGATACAGAGACCGGAACTGTGCACAGTGCTCCGAGTGTGGTCTAACCGACGGATACAGAGACAGATACTGTGCACAGTGCTCCGAGTGTGGTCTACCCGAGGGATACGGAGACAGGAACTGTGCACAGTGCTCTGAGTGTGGTCTAAATGAGGGGATACAACAACAGGAACTGTGCACAGTGCTCCGACTGTGGTCTAACTGAGGGGATAAAGATACCGGAACTGTGCACAGTGCTCTGAGTGTGGTCTAACCGAGGGATATGGAAACCAGAACTGTGCACAGTGCTCCGAGTGTGGTCTAAATTATGGGATAAAGATACCGGAACTGTGCACAGTGCTCCGAGTGTGGTCTAACCGAGGGATATGGAAACCAGACTGTGCACAGTGCTCCGAGTGTGGTCGAACCGAGGGATATGGAAACCAGACTGTGCACAGTGCTCCAGGTGTGGTCTAACCGAGTGATACGGAGACAGGAACTGGGCACATTTCTCCGAGTGTGGTCCAACCGAGTGATATGGTGACAGGAACTGGGCACAGTGCTCCGAGTGTGGTCTAACCGAGGGATACGGAGACAGGAACTGGGCACAGTGCTCCGAGTGTGGTCTAACCAAGAGATACGGAGACCGGAACTGAGCACAGTGCTCCGAGTGTGGTCAAACCGAGGGATATGGAGACAGGAACTGGGCACAGTGATCCGAGTGTTGACTAACCGAGGGATAAGAGACAGGAATGTGCACACTGATCCGAGTGTGATGTAACCAAGGGATATGCAGATCGGAATTGCGTACAGTGCTCCGAGTGTGGTCTAACTGAGGGATACGGAGACCGGAACTGTGCACAGTGCTCCGAGTGTTGACTAACCGAGGGATAAGAGACAGGAATGTGCACAGTGATCTGGGTGTGGTCTAATCAAGGGATATGCAGACCTGAACTGTGCACAGTGCTCCGAGTGTGGTCTAACTGAGGGATACGGAGACCAGAACTGTTCCCAGTGCTCCGAGTGTGCTCTAACCGAGGTATATGGAGATTAGAACGGTGCACAGTGCTCCGAGCGTGGTCTTACTGAGGGGATACAGAGACAGGAACTGTGTACAGTGCTCCGAGTGTGGTCTAACTGAGGGGATACAGAGACAGGAACTGTGCACTGTGCTCCGAGTGTGTCTAACCGAGGGGATACAGAGACAGGAACTGTGCACATTGCTCCGAGTTTGGTCTTACCGAGGGATACAGAGACAGGATCTGTGCACTGTGCTCCGAGCGTGGTCTAACTGAGGGGATACAGAGACAGGAACTGTGCACAGTGCTCCGAGTGTGGCCTACGCGAGGGATACGGAGACAGGAACTGTGCACAGTGCTCCGTGTGGTCCAACCGAGGGATACGGAGACAGGAACTGTGCACAGTGCTCCGAGGGTGGTCTAACAGAGGGATACAGAGACAGGAAGTATGCACAGTGCTCCGAGTGTTGACTAACCGAGGGTTAAGAGATAGGAATGTACACAGTGATCCGAGTGTGGTCTTAGCAAGCGATATGCAGACCGGAACTGTGCACAGTGCTCCGAGTGTGGTCTAACCGAGGGATACGGAGACCAGGTCAGTGCACAGTGCTCCAAGTGTGGTCTAACCGAGGGATATGGTGAATAGAAATATGTACAATACTCCGAGTGGGATCTCACTGAGGGATATGGAGACTACAACTATTCACTGTGCTCCGAGTGTAGTCTGACCGAGGGATATGGAGATCAGATCTGTCTCCTAGAATGAGAGGCCATAGTCTTAGTCTAAGAGGTGGTAGATTTAAATCAGAGATGAGGAGAAATTACTTTTCTCTAAGGGCCGTGAATCTGTGGAATTCACTACCTCACAGTGCAGTGGATGCCGGGTGCTGAATAAAGATAAGGAGGAGATAGACAGATTTTTAATTAGCAACGGGGTGAAAGGTTATGGGGAGAGGGTGGGAAATTGGAGCTGAGGACGGAATGAGAATCTTACGTTCTTATGTTCACAGAGCTCAGAGTTGTCTAACCGAGGGATACAGAAAGCGGAACTGTGCGCATTGCTTCGAGTGTGGATAACCGAGGGATAAGAGACAGGAATGTGCACAGTGATCCGAGTGTGGTCTAACCAAGGGATATGCAGACCGGAACTGCATACAGAGCTCCGAGTGTGGTGTAACCGAGGGATACAGAGACCTTAACTATGCACTGTGCTCTGATTGCGGAATAACCGAAGGAAACGGAGACCGGAACTGTGCACTGTGCTCCTTGTGTGGTCTAAACGAGGTATACGGAGACTGGAACTGTGCACAATGCTCCGAGTGTGGTCTAACCGATGTATACGGAGATTAGAACGGTGCACAGTGCTCCGAGTGTGGTCTAACCGAGGAATATGGAGACTATAACTGTGCACAGCGTTCCGAGTGTGGTCTACTCGAGGGATACGGAGACACGAACTGTGCACAGTGTTCCGTGTTTAACCGAGTGATAAGGGGACCGGAACTGCGCACAGTTCTCCGAGTATGTCTAACCGAGGAGATACAGAGACAGGAACTGTGTACAGTGCTCCGAGTGTGGTCTTACCGAGGGATACGGAGACAGGAACTGGGCACAGTGCACCGAGTGTGGTCTAACCGAGGGATACAGAGACCTTAATTATGCACTGTGCTCTGATTGCGGACTAACCAAGGGATACAGAGACCGGAACTGTGCACAGTTCTCCGAGTGTGGTCTAACCGACGGATACAGAGACAGGTACTGTGCACAGTGCTCCGAGTGTGGTCTAGCCGAGGGATACGGAGACAGGAACTGTGCACAGTGCTCTGAGTGTGGTCTAACTGAGGGGATACAACAACAGGAACTGTGCGCAGTGCTCCGAGTGTGGTCTCACTGAGGGGATACAGCGACAGGAACTGTGCACAGTGCTCCGACTGTGGTCTAACTGAGGGGATAAAGATACCGGAACTGTGCACAGTGCTCCAGGTGTGGTCTAACCGAGGGATATGGAAACCAGAACTGTGCACAGTGCTCCGAGTGTGGTCTAAATTATGGGATAAAGATACCGGAACTGTGCACAGTGCTCCGAGTGTGGTCTAACCAAGGGATATGGAAACCAGAACTGTGCACAGTGCTCTGAGTGTGGTCGAACCGAGGGATATGGAAACCAGAACTGTGCACAGTGCTCCGAGTGTGGTCTAACCAAGTGATACGGAGACAGGAACTGGGCACAGTGCTCCGAGTGTGGTCCAACCGAGTGATATGGTGACAGGAACTGGGCACAGTGCTCCGAGTGTTGACTAACCGAGGGTTAAGAGATAGGAATGTACACAGTGATCCGAGTGTGGTCTTAGCAAGCGATATGCAGACCGGAACTGTGCACAGTGCTCCGAGTGTGGTCTAACCGAGGGATACGGAGACCAGGTCAGTGCACAGTGCTCCAAGTGTGGTCTAACCGAGGGATATGGTGAATAGAAATATGTACAATACTCCGAGTGGGATCTCACTGAGGGATATGGAGACTACAACTATTCACTGTGCTCCGAGTGTAGTCTGACCGAGGGATATGGAGATCAGATCTGTCTCCTAGAATGAGAGGCCATAGTCTTAGTCTAAGAGGTGGTAGATTTAAATCAGAGATGAGGAGAAATTACTTTTCTCTAAGGGCCGTGAATCTGTGGAATTCACTACCTCACAGTGCAGTGGATGCCGGGTGCTGAATAAAGATAAGGAGGAGATAGACAGATTTTTAATTAGCAACGGGGTGAAAGGTTATGGGGAGAGGGTGGGAAATTGGAGCTGAGGACGGAATGAGAATCTTACGTTCTTATGTTCACAGAGATCAGAGTGTGGTCTAACTGAGGGATACAGAAAGCGGAACAGTGCACAGTGCTCCGAGTGTGGATAACCGAGGGATACGGAGACCGGAACTGTGCACAGTGCTCCGAGTGTGGTCTAACAGAGGGATACAGAGACAGGAACTGTGCACAGTGCTCCGAGTGTGGTCTAACCAAGGGATATGCAGACCGGAACTGCATACAGAGCTCCGAGTGTGGTGTAACCGAGGGATACAGAGACCTTAACTATGCACTGTGCTCTGATTGCGGAATAACCGAAGGAAACGGAGACCGGAACTGTGCACTGTGCTCCTTGTGTGGTCTAAACGAGGTATACGGAGACTGGAACTGTGCACAATGCTCCGAGTGTGGTCTAACCGATGTATACGGAGATTAGAACGGTGCACAGTGCTCCGAGTGTGGTCTAACCGAGGAATATGGAGACTAGAACTGTGCACAGCGTTCCGAGTGTGGTCTACTCGAGGGATACGGAGACACGAACTGTGCACAGTGTTCCGTGGTTAACCGAGTGATATGGGGACCGGAACTGCGCACAGTTCTCCGAGTGTGTCCAACCGAGGGGATACAGAGACAGGAACTGTGTACAGTGCTCCGAGTGTGGTCTAACCGAGGGATATGGAGACAGGAACTGGGCACAGTGCACCGAGTGTGGTCTAACCGAGGGATACAGAGACCTTAATTATGCACTGTGCTCCGATTGCGGACTAACCGACGGATACAGAGACAGGTACTGTGCACAGTGCTCCGAGTGTGGTCTACCCGAGGAATACGGAGACAGGAACTGTGCACAGTGCTCTGAGTGTGGTCTAACTGAGGGGATACAACAACAGGAACTGTGCGCAGTGCTCCGAGTGTGGTCTCACTGAGGGGATACAGCAACAGGAACTGTGCACAGTGCTCCGACTGTGGTCTAACTGAGGGGATAAAGATACCGGAACTGTGCACAGTGCTCTGAGTGTGGTCTAACCGAGGGATATGGAAACCAGAACTGTGCACAGTGCTCCGAGTGTGGTCTCACTGAGGGGATACAGCGACAGGAACTCTGCACAGTGCTCCGACTGTGGTCTAACTGAGGGGATAAAGATACCGGAACTGTGCACAGTGCTCTGAGTGTGGTCTAACCGAGGGATATGGAAACCAGAACTGTGCACAGTGCTCCGAGTGTGGTCTAAATTATGGGATAAAGATACCAGAACTGTGCACAGTGCTCCGAGTGTGGTCTAACCGAGGGATATGGAAACCAGAACTGTGCACAGTGCTCTGAGTGTGGTCGAACCGAGGGATATGGAAACCAGAACTGTGCACAGTGCTCCGAGTGTGGTCTAACCGAGTGATACGGAGACAGGAACTGGGCACATTTCTCCGAGTGTGGTCCAACCGAGTGATACGGTGACAGGAACTGGGCACAGTGCTCCGAGTGTGGTCTAACCGAGGGATACGGAGACAGGAACTGGGCACAGTGCTCCGAGTGTGGTCTAACCAAGAGATACGGAGACCGGAACTGAGCACAGTGCTCCGAGTGTGGTCAAACCGAGGGATATGGAGACAGGAACTGGGCACAGTGCTCCGAGAGTGGTCTAACCAAGGGATACAGAGACAGGAACTGTGCACAGTGATCCGAGTGTTGACTAACCGAGGGATAAGAGACAGGAATGTGCACACTGATCCGAGTGTGGTCTAACCAAGGGATATGCAGATCGGAATTGCGTACAGTGCTCCGAGTGTGGTTTAACTGAGGGATACGGAGACCGGAACTGTGCACAGTGCTCCGAGTGTTGACTAACCGAGGGATAAGAGACAGGAATGTGCACAGTGATCTGGGTGTGGTCTAATCAAGGGATATGCAGACCAGAACTGTGCACAGTGCTTCGAGTGTGGTCTAACTGAGGGATACGGAGACCAGAACTGTTCCCAGTGCTCCTAGTGTGCTCTAACCGAGGCATATGGAGATTAGAACGGTGCACAGTGCTCCGAGCGTGGTCTTACTGAGGGGATACAGAGACCGGAACGGTGCACAGTGCTCCGAGTGTGTCCAACTGAGGGGATACAGAGACAGGAACTGTGCACATTGCTCCGAGTTTGGTCTAACTGAGGGGATACAGAGACAGGAACTGTGCACAGTGCTCCGAGTGTGGCCTACGCGAGGGATACGGAGACAGGAACTGTGCACAGTGCTCCGTGTGGTCTAACCGAGGGATACGGAGACCGGAACTGTGCACAGTGCTCCGAGTGTGGTCTAACCGAGAGTTACGGAGACCGGAACTATGCACAGTGCTCCGAGTGTGGTCTAACTGAGGGGATAAAGAGAACGGATCTGTGCCCAGTCCTCCTAGTGTGGTCTAACTGAGGGGATAAAGAGACCGGAACTGTGCACAGTGCTCCGAGTGTGGTCTAACCGAGTGATACGGAGACAGGAACTGTGAACAGTGCTCCGAGTGTGGTCTAACTGAGGAATACGGAGACCGGAACTATGCACAGTGCTCCAAGTGTGGTTTAAGCGAGGGATATGGAGACTAGAACTGTGCCCAGTGTTCCGTCTGTGGTCAAACTGAGTGATACAGAGACAGGAATTGTGCCAGGGCTCTGAATGTGGTCTAACCGAGGTATACGGAGACAGGAACTGTGCACAGTCCTCCGAGTGTGGTCTAACTGAGGGATATGCTGACCGGAACTGCAGACAGTTCTCCGAGTGTGGTCTAACCAAGGGATACAGAGACGTCAACTATGCACTGTGCTCTGATTGCGGACGAACCGATGGAAACGGAGACCGGAACTGTGCACTGTGCTCCGAGTGTGGTCTAACCGAGGTATACGGAGACTGGAACTGTGAACAATGCTCCGAGTGAGGTCTAACTGAGGGGATACAGAGACCGGAACGGTGCACAGTGCTCCGAGTGTGTCCAGCTCAGGGGATACAGAGACAGGAACTGTGTACAGTGCTCTGAGTGTGGTCTAACTGAAGGGATACAGAGACAGGAACTGTGCACAGTGCTCCGAGTGTGGTCTAACAGCGAGATATGGAGACCAGAACTATGCACAGTGCTCCGAGTGTGGTCTGACCAAGGGATACGGAGACTGGAACTGTGCACAGTGCTCCATGTGTGGTCTAACTGAGGGATACGGAGACCAGGTCTGTGCACAGTGCTCCAAGTGTGGTCTAACCAAGGGATATAGTGAATAGAAATATGTACAATACTCCGAGTGTGATCTCACTGAGGGATATGGAGACTACAACTAGGCACTGTGCTCCGAGTTTAGTCTGAGCGAGGGATATTGAGATCAGAGCTGTGTCCTAGAACGAGAGGCCATAGTCTTAGTCTAAGAGGTGGTAGATTTAAATCAGAGATGAGGAGAAATTACTTTTCTCTAAGGGCCGTGAATCTGTGGAATTCACTACCTCACAGTGCAGTGGATGTCGGGTGCTGAATAAATTTAAGGAGGAGATAGACAGATTTTTAATTAGCAACGGGGTGAAAGGTTATGGGGAGAGGGTGGGAAATTGGAGCTGAGGACGGAATGAGAATCTTATGTTCTTATGTTCACAGAGATCAGAGTGTGGTCTAACTGAGGGATACAGAAAGCGGAACTGTGCACAGTGCTCCGAGTGTGGTCTAACCGAGGGATACGGAGACAGGAACTGTGCACAGTGCTCAGAGTGTGGTCTAACAGAAGGATACAGAGACAGGAACTGTGCACAGCGCTTCGAGTGTGGATAACCGAGGGATACGGAGACCGGAACTGTGCACAGTGCTCCGAGTGTGGTCTAACAGAGGGATACAGAGACAGGAACTGTGCACAGTGCTCCGAGTGTTGACTAACCGAGGGATAAGAGATAGGAATGTGCACAGTGATCCGAGTGTGGTCTAACTGAGGAATACGGAGACCGGAACTATGCACAGTGCTCCAAGTGTGGTTTAAGCGAGGGATATGGAGACTAGAACTGTGCCCAGTGTTCCGTCTGTGGTCTAACTGAGTGATACAGAGACAGGAATTGTGCCAGGGCTCTGAATGTGGTCTAACCGAGGGATACGGAGACAGGAACTGTGCACAGTCCTCCGAGTGTGGTCTAACTGAGGGATACGGAGACAGGAACTGTGCACAGTGCTCCGAATGTGGTCTAACAGAGGGATACAGAGACAGGAACTATGCACCGTGCTCCGAGTGTTGACTAACCGAGGGTTAAGAGATAGGAATGTGCACAGTGATCCAAGTGTGGTCTAACCAAGGGATATGCAGACCGGAACTGCATACAGTTCTCCGAGTGTGGTCTAACCGAGGGATACCGAGACCTCAACTATGCACTGTGCTCTGATTGCGGACTAACCGATGGAAACGGAGACCGGAACTGTGCACTGTGCTCCTAGTGTGGTCTAACCGAGGTATACGGAGACTGGAACAGTGCACAATGCTCCGAGTGAGGTCTAACTGAGGGGATACATAGACCGGAACAGTGCACAGTGCTCCGAGTGTGTCCAACTCAGGGGATACAGAGACAGGAACTGTGTACAGTGCTCTGAGTGTGGTCTAACTGAGGGGATACAGAGACAGGAACTGTGTACAGTGCTCCGAGTGTGGTCTAACAGAGAGATATGGAGACCAGAACTGTGCACAGTGTTCCGAGTGTGGTCTGACCAAGGGATACGGAGACTGGAACTGTGCACAGTGCTCCAAGTGTGGTCTAACTGAGGGATACGGAGACCAGGTCTGTGCACAGTGCTCCAAGTGTGGTCTAACCAAGGGATATGGTGAATAGAAATATGTACAATACTCCGAGTGTGATCTCACTGAGGGATATGGAGACTACAACTAGGCACTATGCTCCGAGTTTAGTCTGACCGAGGGACATTGAGATCAGAGCTGTGTCCTAGAACAAGAGGCCATAGTCTTAGTCTAAGAGGTGGTAGATTTAAATCAGAGATGAGGAGAAATTACTTTTCTCTAAGGGCCGTGAATCTGTGGAATTCACTACCTCACAGTGCAGTGGATGCCGGGTGCTGAATACATTTAAGGAGGAGATAGACAGATTTTTAATTAGCAACGGGGTGAAAGGTTATGGGGAGAGGGTGGGAAATTGGAGCTGAGGACGGAATGAGAATCTTATGTCCTTATGTTCACAGAGATCAGAGTGCTGTCTAACCAGGGATACAGAAAGCGGAACTGTGCACAGCGCTTCGAGTCTGGATAACCGAGGGATACGGAGACCAAAACTGTGCACAGTGCTCCGAGTGTGGTCTAACAGAGGGATACAGAGACAGGAACTGTGCACAGTGCTCCGAGTGTTGACTAACCGAGGGATAAGAGACAGGAATGTGCACAGTGATCCGAGTGTGGTCTAACCAAGGGATATGCAGACCGGAACTGCGTACAGTGCTCCGAGTGTGGTCTAACCGAGGGGTTACAGAGACCTTAACTATGCACTGTGCTCTGATTGCGGACTAACCGATGGAAACGGAGACCGGAACTGTGCACGATGCTCCGAGTGTGGTCTAACCGAGATATTTGGAGATTAGAACGGTGCACAGTGCTCCGAGTGTGGTCTAACCGAGGTATACGGAGACTGGAACTGTGCACAGTGCTCCGAGTGTGGTCTAACCGATGTATGCGGAGATTGGAACTGTGCACAGTGCTCCGAGTGTGGTCTAACCGAGGGGTTACAGAGACTGGAACTGTGCACAGTGCTCTGAGTGTGGTCTAACAGAGGGGATACAGAGACAGGAACTGTGTACAGTGCTCTGAGTGTGGTCTAACTGAGGGGATACAGAGACAGGAACTGTGCACAGTGCTCCGAGTGTGGTCTAACAGAGAGATATGGAGACCAGAACTATGCACAGTGCTCCGAGTGTGGTCTGACCAAGGGATACGGAGACTGGAACTGTGCACAGTGCTCCATGTGTGGTCTAACTGAGGGATACGGAGACCAGGTCTGTGCACAGTGCTCCAAGTGTGGTCTAACCAAGGGATATAGTGAATAGAAATATGTACAATACTCCGAGTGTGATCTCACTGAGGGATATGGAGACTACAACTAGGCACTGTGCTCCGAGTTTAGTCTGAGCGAGGGATATTGAGATCAGAGCTGTGTCCTAGAACGAGAGGCCATAGTCTTAGTCTAAGAGGTGGTAGATTTAAATCAGAGATGAGGAGAAATTACTTTTCTCTAAGGGCCGTGAATCTGTGGAATTCACTACCTCACAGTGCAGTGGATGTCGGGTGCTGAATAAATTTAAGGAGGAGATAGACAGATTTTTAATTAGCAACGGGGTGAAAGGTTATGGGGAGAGGGTGGGAAATTGGAGCTGAGGCCGGAATGAGAATCTTATGTTCTTATGTTCACAGAGATCAGAGTGCTGTCTAACCAAGGATACAGAAAGCGGAACTGTGTACAGTGCTCCGAGTGTGGTCTAACCGAGGGATACGGAGACAGGAACTGTGCACAGTGCTCAGAGTGTGGTCTAACAGAAGGATACAGAGACAGGAACTGTGCACAGCGCTTCGAGTGTGGATAACCGAGGGATACGGAGACCGGAACTGTGCACAGTGCTCCGAGTGTGGTCTAACAGAGGGATACAGAGACAGGAACTGTGCACAGTGCTCCGAGTGTTGACTAACCGAGGGATAAGAGACAGGAATGTGCACAGTGATCCGAGTGTGGTCTAACTGAGGAATACGGAGACCGGAACTATGCACAGTGCTCCAAGTGTGGTTTAAGCGAGGGATATGGAGACTAGAACTGTGCCCAGTGTTCCGTCTGTGGTCTAACTGAGTGATACAGAGACAGGAATTGTGCCAGGGCTCTGAATGTGGTCTAACCGAGGGATACGGAGACAGGAACTGTGCACAGTCCTCTGAGTGTGGTCTAACTGAGGGATACGGAGACAGGAACTGTGCACAGTGCTCCGAATGTGGTCTAACAGAGGGATACAGAGACAGGAACTATGCACCGTGCTCCGAGTGTTGACTAACCGAGGGTTAAGAGATAGGAATGTGCACAGTGATCCAAGTGTGGTCTAACCAAGGGATATGCAGACCGGAACTGCATACAGTTCTCCGAGTGTGGTCTAACCGAGGGATACAGAGACCTCAACTATGCACTGTGCTCTGATTGCGGACTAACCGATGGAAACGGAGACCGGAACTGTGCACTGTGCTCCTAGTGTGGTCTAACCGAGGTATACGGAGACTGGAACAGTGCACAATGCTCCGAGTGAGGTCTAACTGAGGGGATACATAGACCGGAACAGTGCACAGTGCTCCGAGTGTGTCCAACTCAGGGGATACAGAGACAGGAACTGTGTACAGTGCTCTGAGTGTGGTCTAACTGAGGGGATACAGAGACAGGAACTGTACACAGTGCTCCGAGTGTGGTCTAACAGAGAGATATGGAGACCAGAACTGTGCACAGTGTTCCGAGTGTGGTCTGACCAAGGGATACGGAGACTGGAACTGTGCACAGTGCTCCAAGTGTGGTCTAACTGAGGGATACGGAGACCAGGTCTGTGCACAGTGCTCCAAGTGTGGTCTAACCAAGGGATATGGTGAATAGAAATATGTACAATACTCCGAGTGTGATCTCACTGAGGGATATGGAGACTACAACTAGGCACTATGCTCCGAGTTTAGTCTGACCGAGGGATATTGAGATCAGAGCTGTGTCCTAGAACAAGAGGCCATAGTCTTAATCTAAGAGGTGGTAGATTTAAATCAGAGATGAGGAGAAATTACTTTTCTCTAAGGGCCGTGAATCTGTGGAATTCACTACCTCACAGTGCAGTGGATGCCGGGTGCTGAATACATTTAAGGAGGAGATAGACAGATTTTTAATTAGCAACGGGGTGAAAGGTTATGGGGAGAGGGTGGGAAATTGGAGCTGAGGCCGGAATGAGAATCTTATGTCCTTATGTTCACAGAGATCAGAGTGCTGTCTAACCAGGGATACAGAAAGCGGAACTGTGCACAGTGCTCCGAGTGTGGATAACTGAGGGATACGGAGACCGGAACTGTGCACAGTGCTCAGAGTGTGGTCTAACAGAAGGATACAGAGACAGGAACTGTGCACAGCGCTTCGAGTCTGGATAACCGAGGGATACGGAGACCAAAACTGTGCACAGTGCTCCGAGTGTGGTCTAACAGAGGGATACAGAGACAGGAACTGTGCACAGTGCTCCGAGTGTTGACTAACCGAGGGATAAGAGACAGGAATGTGCACAGTGATCCGAGTGTGGTCTAACCAAGGGATATGCAGACCGGAACTGCGTACAGTGCTCCGAGTGTGGTCTAACCGAGGGGTTACAGAGACCTTAACTATGCACTGTGCTCTGATTGCGGACTAACCGATGGAAACGGAGACCGGAACTGTGCACGATGCTCCGAGTGTGGTCTAACCGAGATATTTGGAGATTAGAACGGTGCACAGTGCTCCGAGTGTGGTCTAACCGAGGTATACGGAGACTGGAACTGTGCACAGTGCTCCGAGTGTGGTCTAACCGATGTATGCGGAGATTGGAACTGTGCACAGTGCTCCGAGTGTGGTCTAACCGAGGGGTTACAGAGACTGGAACTGTGCACAGTGCTCTGAGTGTGGTCTAACAGAGGGGATACAGAGACAGGAACTGTGTACAGTGCTCTGAGTGTGGTCTAACTGAGGGGATACAGAGACAGGAACTGTGCACAGTGCTCCGAGTGTGGTCTAACAGAGAGATATGGAGACCAGAACTATGCACAGTGCTCCGAGTGTGGTCTGACCAAGGGATACGGAGACTGGAACTGTGCACAGTGCTCCATGTGTGGTCTAACTGAGGGATACGGAGACCAGGTCTGTGCACAGTGCTCCAAGTGTGGTCTAACCAAGGGATATAGTGAATAGAAATATGTACAATACTCCGAGTGTGATCTCACTGAGGGATATGGAGACTACAACTAGGCACTGTGCTCCGAGTTTAGTCTGAGCGAGGGATATTGAGATCAGAGCTGTGTCCTAGAACGAGAGGCCATAGTCTTAGTCTAAGAGGTGGTAGATTTAAATCAGAGATGAGGAGAAATTACTTTTCTCTAAGGGCCGTGAATCTGTGGAATTCACTACCTCACAGTGCAGTGGATGTCGGGTGCTGAATAAATTTAAGGAGGAGATAGACAGATTTTTAATTAGCAACGGGGTGAAAGGTTATGGGGAGAGGGTGGGAAATTGGAGTTGAGGACGGTATGAGAATCTTATGTCCTTATGTTCACAGAGATCAGAGTGCTGTCTAACCAGGGATACAGAAAGCGGAACTGTGCACAATGCTCCGAGTGTGGATAACTGAGGGATACGGAGACCGGAACTGTGCACAGTGCTCAGAGTGTGGTCTAACAGAAGGATACAGAGACAGGAACTGTGCACAGCGCTTCGAGTCTGGATAACCGAGGGATACGGAGACCAAAACTGTGCACAGTGCTCCGAGTGTGGTCTAACAGAGGGATACAGAGACAGGAACTGTGCACAGTGCTCCGAGTGTTGACTAACCGAGGGATAAGAGACAGGAATGTGCACAGTGATCCGAGTGTGGTCTAACCAAGGGATATGCAGACCGGAACTGCGTACAGTGCTCCGAGTGTGGTCTAACCGAGGGGTTACAGAGACCTTAACTATGCACTGTGCTCTGATTGCGGACTAACCGATGGAAACGGAGACCAGAACTGTGCACGATGCTCCGAGTGTGGTCTAACCGAGATATTTGGAGATTAGAACGGTGCACAGTGCTCCGAGTGTGGTCTAACCGAGGTATACGGAGACTGGAACTGTGCACAGTGCTCCGAGTGTGGTCTAACCGATGTATGCGGAGATTGGAACTGTGCACAGTGCTCCGAGTGTGGTCTAACCGAGGGGTTACAGAGACTGGAACTGTGCACAGTGCTCTGAGTGTGGTCTAACAGAGGGGATACAGAGACAGGAACTGTGCACAGTGCTCCGAGTGTGGTCTAACTGATGTATGCGGAGATTGGAACTGTGCACAGTGCTCCGAGTGTGGTCTAACCGAGGGGTTACAGAGACTGGAACTGTGCACAGTGCTCCGTGTGGTCTAACTGAGGGATACGGAGACAGGAACTGTGCACAGTGCTCCGAGTGTAGTCTAACTGAGGGGATACAGAGAGCCGAACTGTGCACAGTTCTCCGATTGTGGTCTAACAGAGGCATACAGAGACAGGAACTGTGCACAGTGATCTGAGTGTTGACTAACCGAGGGATAAGAGACAGGAATGTGCACAGTGATCCGAGTGTGGTCTAACCAAGGGATATGCATACCGGAACTGTGCACAGTTCTCCGAGTGTGGTCTAACCACAGGAAACAGAGACAGGAAGTGTTCACTGTGCTCCGAATGGGGTCTAACTGAGGGATACGGAGACAGGAACTGTGCACAGTGCTCCAAGTGGGGTCTTAGCTAGGGACATGGAGACAGGAACTGTGCACAGTGCTCTATGTGCGGTCTAACCACAGGATATGGAGACCAGAACTGTGCATGTGCTCCGAGTGTGGTCTATCCGAGGGATACGGAGACAGGTCTGTGCACTGTGCGCAGAGTGTGGTCTAACGGATGGATGCGGATACAGGACTGTGCACAGTGCTCCGAGTGTGGTCTAACAGAGAGATATGGAGACCAGAACTGTGCACAGTGCTCTTAATGTAGTCTGACCAAGGGATACGGAGACTGGAACTGTGCACAGTGCTCCAAGTGTGGTCTAACTGAGGGATACGGAGACCAGGTCTGTGCACAGTACTCCAAGTGTGGTCTAACCAAGGGATATGGTGAATAGAAATATGTACAATACTCCGAGTGTGATCTCACTGAGGGATAAGGAGACTACAACTATGCACTGTGCTCCGAGTGTAGTCTGACCGAGGGATATTGAGATCAGAGCTGTCTCCTAGAACGAGAGGCCATAGTCTTAGTCTAAGAGGTGGTAGATTTAAATCAGAGATGAGGAGAAATTACTTTTCTCTAAGGGCCGTGAATCTGTGGAATTCACATCCTCACAGTGCAGTGGATGCCGGGTGCTGAATAAATTTAAGGAGGAGATAGACAGACTTTTCATTAGCAACGGGGTGAAAGGTTATGGGGAGAGGGTGGGAAATTGGAGCTGAGGATGGAATGAGAATCTTATGTTCTTATGTTCACAGAGATCAGAGTGTGGTCTAACTGAGGGATACAGAAAGCGGAACTGTGCACAGTGCTTCGAGTGTGGTCTAACGCAGGGATACGGAGACAGGAACTGTGCACAGTGCTCCGAGTGTGGTCTGACTGACTGATACGGAGAATGGAAGTGTGCACAGTGTTCCGTCTGTGGTCTAACTGAGGGATACGGAGACAGGAATTGTGCCAGCGCTCCTAATGTGGGCTAACCGAGGGATACAGAGACAGGAACTGTGCACAGTGCTCCGAGTGTGGTCTAACAGAGGGATACGGAGACAGGAACTGTGCACAGTGCTCCGAGTGTTGACTAACCGAGGGATAAGAGACAGGAATGTGCACACTGATCCGAGTGTGGTCTAACCAAGGGATATGCAGACCGGAACTGCGTAGAGTGCTCCGGGTGAGGTCTAACTGAGGGATACGGAGACCGGAACTGTGCACAGTGCTCCGATGGTTGACTAACCGCGGGATAAGAGACAGGAATCTGCACGGTGATCTGGGTGTGGTCTACTCAAGGGATATGCAGACCAGAACTGTGCACAGTGCTCCGAGTGTGGTCTAACTGAGGGATACGGAGACCGAAACTGTGCACAGTGCTCCGAGTGTGGTCTAACTGAGGGATACGGAGACAGGAACTGTTCACAGTGCTCCGAGTGTGGTCTAACCGAGGGATACAGAGACCGTAACTATGCACTGTGCTCCGATTGCGGACTAACTGAAGGAAACAGAGACCGGAACTGGGCACAGTGCTCCGACTGTGGTCTAACTGAGGGATACGGAGAATGGAACTGTGCACAGTGCTCCGAGTGTGGTCTAACCGAGGAATGTGGAGACTAGAACTGTGCACAGCGCTCCGAGTGTGGTTAACCGAGGGATACGGAGACCGGAAGTGTGCACAGTGCTCCGAGTGTGGTCTAACCGAGGGATACAGAGACAGGTAGTGTGCACAGTGCTCCGAGTGTGGTCTAACTGAGGGGATACAGTGACAGGAACTGTGCACAGTGCTCCGAGTGTGGTCTAACTGAGGGATACGGCGACCGCATCTGTGCACAGTGCTCCGAGTGCGGTCTAACTGAGGGATATGGAGACCGGAACTGTGCACAGTGCTCCGAGTGTGGTCTAACTGTGGGATCCGAGTGTGATCTAACCGATGGATATGGAAACCAGAACTGTGCACAGTACTCCGAGTGTGGTCTAACCGAGGGGATAAAGGTACCGGAACTGTGCACAGTGCTCCAAGAGTGGTCTAACTGAGGGGATAAAGATACCAGAACTGTGCACAGTGCTCTGAGTGTGGTCTAAGTGAGTGATATGGAAACCAGAACTGTGCACAGTGCTCCGAATGTGGTCTAACCGAGGGGATAAAGATACCGGAACTGTGCACAGTGCTCCGAGTGTGGTCTAACTGAGGGGATAAAGATACCGGAACTGTGCACAGTGCTCCGAGTGTGGTCTAACCGAGGGATATGGAAACCAGAACTGTGCACAGTGCTCCGAGTGTGGTCTAACCAAGGGATACAGAGACCGGAACTGAGCACAGTGCTCCGAGTGTGGTCGAACCGAGGGATACAGAGACAGGAACTGTGCACAGTGTTCCGAGTGTGGTCTAACTGAGGGGATACAGCGAGCGGAACTGTGCACAGTAATCCGAGTGTGGTCTAACACAGCAATACAGAGACAGGAACTGTGCACAGTGATCCGAGTGTTGACTAACCGAGGGATAAGAGACAGGAATGTGCACAGTGATCCGTGTGTGGTCTAAACAAGGGTTATGCATACCGGAACTGTGCACAGTTCTCCGAGTGTGGTCTAACCACAGGAAACAGAGACAGGAAGTGTTCACTGTGCTCCGAATGGGGTCTAACTGAGGGATACGGAGACAGGAATTGTGCACAGTGCTCCGAGTGGGGTCTAAGCTAGGGGCATGGAGACAGGAACTGTGCACAGTGCTCTATGTGCGGTCTAACCAAGGGATATGGAGACCAGAGCTGTGCACAGTGCTCCGAATGTGGTCAAAATGCGGTAAACAGAGACAGGAACTGCGCACAGAGATCTGAGTGTGGTCTAACTGAGAGATATGGAGACCAGAACTGTGCACAGTGCTCCGAGTGTGGTCTGACCGAGGGATACGGAGACTGGAACTGTGCACAGTGCTGCAAGTGCGGTCTAACAGAGAGATATGGAGACCAGAACTGTGCACAGTGCTCCGAGTGTGGTCTAACTGAGGATATGCAGACCGGACCTGTGCACAGTGCTCCAAAAGTGGTCTAACTGTGGGGATACAGAGACCGGAACTGTGCACAGTGCTCCGAGTGTGGTCTAACTGAGAGATATGGAGACCAGAACTGTGCACAGTGCTTCGAGTCTGGTCTAAACGAAGTATATGGAGACTAGAAGAGTGCACAGTGCTCTGAGTGTTGACTAACCGAGGGATAAGAGACTGCAATATGCACAGTGATCCGAGTATGGTCTAACCAAGGGATATGCAGACCGGAACTGTGCACAGTGCTCTGAGTGTGGTCTAACTGAGGGGATACAGAGACCGGAACTGTGCACAGTGCCCCGAGTGTGGTCTAACTGAGAGATACGGAGACCAGAACTGTGCACAGTGCTCCGAGTGTGGTCTAACTGAGAGATAGGGAGACCAGAACTGTGCACAGTGCTCCGAGTGTGGTCTGACCAAGGGATACGGAGACTGGAACAGTGCACAGTGTTCCGAGTGTGGTCTGACCAAGGGATACGGAGACTGGAACTGTGCACAGTGCTCCAAGTGTGGTCTAACTGAGGGATACGGAGACCAGGTCTGTGCACAGTGCTCCAAGTGTGGTGTAACCAAGGGATATGGTGAATAGAAATATGTACAATACTCCGAGTGTTATCTCACTGAGGGATATGGAGACTACAACTAGGCACTGTGCTCCGAGTGTAGTCTGACCGAGGGATATTGAGATCAGAGCTGTCTCCTAGAACGAGAGGCCATAGTCTTAGTCTAAGAGGTGGTAGATTTAAATCAGAGATGAGGAGAAATTACTTTTCACAAAGGGCCGTGAATCTGTGGAATTCACTGCCTCACAGTGCAGTGGATGTCGGGTGCTGAATAAATTTAAGGAGGAGATAGACAGATTTTTAATTAGCAACGGGGTGAAAGGTTATGGGGAGATGGTGGGAAATTGGAGGTGAGGACGGAATGAGAATCTTATGTTCTTATGTTCACAGACCTCAGAGTGTTGTCTAACCAGGGATACAGAAAGCGGAACTGTGCACAGTTCTCCGAGTGTGGTCTAACCGAGGGAGACGGAGACAGGCACTGTGCACAGTGCTCTGAGTGTGGTCTAACAGAAGGATACAGAGACAGGAACTATGCACAGCACTCCGAGTGTGGATAACCGAGGGATACGGAGACAGGAACTGTGCACAGTGCTCCGAGTGTGGTCTAACAGAGGGATACAGAGACAGGAACTGTGCACAGTGCTCCGAGTGTTGACTAACCGAGGGATAAGAGACAGGAATGTGCACAGTGATCCGAGTGTGGTCTAATCAAGGGATATGCAGACCAGAGCTGTGCACAGTGCTCCGAGTGTGGTTTAACTGAGGGATACAGAGACCAGAACTGTGCACAGTGCTCCGAGTGTGGTTTTACAGAGGCATACAGAGACAGGAATTGTGCACAGTTCTCCGAGTGTTGACTAACCGAGGGATAAGAGACAGGAATGTGCACAGTGATCCGAGTGTGGTCTAACCAAGGGATATGCAGACCGGAACTGTGTACAGTGCTCCGAGTGTGGTCTAACCGAGGTATATGGAGATTAGAATGGTGCACAGTGCTCCGAGTGTGGTCTAAGCGAGGTATACGGAGACTGGAACTGTGCACAGTGCTCCGACTGTGGTCTAACCGATGTATACGGAGATTGGAACTGTGCACAGTGCTCCGAGTGTGGTCTAACCGAAGGGTTACAGAGACTGGAACTGTGCACAGTGCTCCGAGTGTGGTCTAACCGAAGGGTTACAGAGACTGGAACTGTGCACAGTGCTCCGAGTGTGGTCTAACTGAGGGGATACAGAGACCGGATCTGTGCACAGTGCTTCGAGTGTGGTCTAACCGAGGGGAGACAGAGACGTGAACTGTGCACAGTTCTCTGAGTGTGGTCTAACTCAGGGGATACAGAGACCAGATCTGTGCACAGTGCTCCCAGTGTGGTCTAACCGAGGGAATACAGAGACCGGAACTGTGCACAGTGGTCCGAGTGTGGTCTAACTGAGGGGATACAGAGACCGGAACTGTGTACAGTGCTCCGAGTATGGTCTAACCGAGGCATAGGGAGACAGGAACTGTGAACAGTGCTCCGAGTGTGGTCTACCCCAGGGATACGGAGACAGGAACTGTGCACAATGCTCTAAGTATGTTCTAAGAGAGGGGATACAGCGACAGGAACTGTGCACAGTGCTCTCAGTGTGGTCTAACTGAGGGGATACGGAGACAGGATCTGTGCACAGTGCTCCGAGTCTGGTCTTACTGAGGGGATACAGAGACCGGAACTGTGCACAGTGCTCCGAGTGTGGTCTTCCCGAGGGATATGGAAACCAGAACTGTGCACAGTGCTCCGAGTGTGGTCTACCTGAGGGATACGGAGACAGGAACTGCGCACAGTGCTCCAAGTGTGGTCTAACCGAGGGACATGGAGACAGGAACTGTGCACAGTGCTCTATGTGTGGTCTAACCAAGGGATATGGAGACCAGAACTGTGCACAGTGCTCCGAGTGGGGTCTAACTGAGGGATAAGGAGACCAAAACTGTGCACAGTGCACCGAGTGTGGTCTAACCAAGCGATACGGAGAGCGGAACTGTTCACAGTGCTCCAAGTGTGGTCTAACCAAGTGATATGGAGCCAGAACTGTGACCAGTGCTCCGAGTGTGGTCTAACCGAGGGATACGGAGACTGGAACTGTGCACAGTGCTCCGAGTGTGGTCTGACCAAAGGATACGGAGACTGGAACTGTGCACAGTGGTCCGAGTGTGGTCTAACTGAGGGATACGTAGACCAGGTCTGTGCACAGTGCTCCAAGTGTGGTCTAACCAAGGCATATGGTGAATAGAAATATGTACAATACTCCGAGTGTGATCTCACTGAGGGATATGCAGACTACAACTATGCACTGTGCTCCGAGTGTAGTCTGACCGAGGGATATGGAGATCAGAGCTGTGTCCTAGAACGAGAGGCCATAGTCTTAGTCTAAGAGGTGGTAGATTTAAATCAGAGATGAGGAGAAATTACTTTTCTCTAAGGGCCGTGAATCTGTGGAATTCACTACCTCACAGTGCAGTGGATGCCGGGTGCTGAATAAATTTAAGGAGGAGATAGACAGATTTTTAATTAGCAACGGGGTGAAAGGTTATGGGGAGAGGGTGGGAAATTGGAGCTGAGGACGGAATGAGAATCTTATGTTCTTATGTTCACAGAGATCAGAGTGTTGTCTAACCAGGGATACAGAAAGCGGAACAGTGCACAGTGCTCCGAGTGTGGTCTAACGCAGGGATACGGAGACAGGAAATGTGCACAGTGCTCCGAGTGTGGTCTAACTGAGGAATACGGAGGCCGGAACTGTGCACAGCGCTCCGAGTGTGGTCTAACGCAGGGATACGGAGACAGGAAATGTGCGCAGTGCTCCGAGTGTCGTCTAACTGAGGAATACGGAGACCGGAACTGTGCACAGTGCTCCAAGTGTGGTTTAAGCGAGGGATATGGAGACTAGAACTGTGCACAGTGTTCCGTCTTTGGTCTAACTTAGGGATACGGAGACAGGAATTGTGCCAGGGCTCCGAATGTGGTCTAACCGAGGGATACGGAGACAGGAACTGTGCACAGTGCTCCGAGTGTGCTCTAACTGAGGGATACAGAGACCAGGACTGTGCACAGTGCTCTGAGTGTGGTCTAATTGAAGGATACGGAGATCGGAACTATGCACAGTGATCCGAGTGTGGTCAAACTGAGGGATACGGTGACCAGAACTGTGCACAGTGCTCCGAGTGTGGACTGACAGAGGGATAAAGAGACAGGAACTGTGCACAGTGCTCTGAGTGTTGAGTAACCGAGGGATAAGAGACAGGAATGTGCACAGTGATCTGAGTGTAGTCTAACCAAGGGATATGCAGACCGGAACTGCGTACAGTACTCCGGCTGTTGTCTAACTTAGGGATACGGAGACCGGAACTGTGCACAGTGCTCCAAGTGTGGTTTAAGCGAGGGATATGGAGACTAGAACTGTGCACAGTGTTCCGTCTGTGGTCTAACTTAGGGATACGGAGACAGGAATTGTGCCAGGTCTCCGAATGTGGTCTAACCGAGGGATACGGAGACAGGAACTGTGCACAGTGCTCCGAGTGTGGTCTAACTGAGGGATACAGAGACCAGGACTGTGCACAGTGCTCCGAGTGTGGTCTAACTGAAGGATATGGAGACCGGAACTATGCACAGTGCTCCGCGTATGGTCTAACAGAGGGATACAGAGACAGGAACTGTGCACAGTGCTCCAAGTGATAACTAACCGAGGGATAAGAGACAGGAATGTGCACAGTGATCCGAGTGTGGTCTACCTGAGGGATACGGAGACAGGAACTGCGCACAGTGCTCCAAGTGTGGTCTAACCGAGGGACATGGAGACAGGAACTGTGCACAGTGCTCTATGTGTGGTCTAACCAAGGGATATGGAGACCAGAACTGTGCACAGTGCTCCGAGTGGGGTCTAACTGAGGGATAAGGAGACCAAAACTGTGCACAGTGCACCGAGTGTGGTCTAACCAAGCGATACGGAGAGCGGAACTGTTCACAGTGCTCCAAGTGTGGTCTAACCAAGTGATATGGAGCCAGAACTGTGACCAGTGCTCCGAGTGTGGTCTAAGCGAGGGATACGGAGACTGGAACTGTGCACAGTGCTCCGAGTGTGGTCTGACCAAAGGATACGGAGACTGGAACTGTGCACAGTGGTCCGAGTGTGGTCTAACTGAGGGATACGTAGACCAGGTCTGTGCACAGTGCTCCAAGTGTGGTCTAACCAAGGCATATGGTGAATAGAAATATGTACAATACTCCGAGTGTGATCTCACTGAGGGATATGCAGACTACAACTATGCACTGTGCTCCGAGTGTAGTCTGACCGAGGGATATGGAGATCAGAGCTGTGTCCTAGAACGAGAGGCCATAGTCTTAGTCTAAGAGGTGGTAGATTTAAATCAGAGATGAGGAGAAATTACTTTTCTCTAAGGGCCGTGAATCTGTGGAATTCACTACCTCACAGTGCAGTGGATGCCGGGTGCTGAATAAATTTAAGGAGGAGATAGACAGATTTTTAATTAGCAACGGGGTGAAAGGTTATGGGGAGAGGGTGGGAAATTGGAGCTGAGGACGGAATGAGAATCTTATGTTCTTATGTTCACAGAGATCAGAGTGTTGTCTAACCAGGGATACAGAAAGCGGAACAGTGCACAGTGCTCCGAGTGTGGTCTAACGCAGGGATACGGAGACAGGAAATGTGCACAGGGCTCCAAGTGTGGTCTAACAGAGGGATACAGAGACAGGAACTGTGCACAGTGCTCCGAGTGTTGACTAACCGAGGGATAAGAGACAGGAATGTGCACAGTGATCCGGGTGTGGTCTAACCAAGGGATATGCAGACCGGAACTGCGTACAGTGCTCCGGGTGTGGTCTAACTGAGGGATACGGTGACCAGAACTGTGCACAGTGCCCCGAGTGTGGTCTAACAGAGGGATACAGTGACAGGAACTGTGCACAGTGCTCTGAGTGTTGACTAACCGAGGGATAAGAGACAGGAATGTGCACAGTGATCTGAGTGTGGTCGAACCGAGGGATATGCAGACTGGAACTGCGTACAGTGCTCCGGCTGTTGTCTAACTTAGGGAAACGGAGAGCGGAACTGTGCACAGTGCTCCAAGTGTGGACTAACCAAGGGATACAGAGACCTTAACTATGCACTGTGCTCCGATTGCGGACTAACCTCGAAGGAAACGGAGACTGGAACTAGGCACAGTGTGCCAAGTGTGGTCGAACCGAGGGATACGGAGACTGGAACTGTGCACTGTGCTCCGAGTGTGGTCGAACCGAGGGATACGGAGACTGGAACTGTGCACTGTGCTCCGAGTGTGGTCCAACCGAGGTATATGGAGAATAGAACAGTGCACAGTGCTCCAGTGTGGTCTAACCGAGGAATATGGAGACGAGAACTGTGCACAGTGCTCCGAGTGTGGTCTAACCGAGGGATACAGAGACAGGAACTGTGCACAGTGCTCTGAGTGTGGTCTAACTGAGGGGATACAGCGACAGGAACTGTGCACAGTGCTCCGAGTGTGGTCTAACTGAGGGGATAAAGATATCGGAACTGTGCACAGTGCTCTGAGTGTGGTCTAACCGAGGGATATGGAAACCAGAACTGTGCACTGTGCTCCGAGTGTGGTCGAACCGAGGGGATAAAGATACCGGAACTGTGCACAGTGCTCCGACTGTGGTCTAACCGAGGGATGTGGAAACCAGAACTGTGCACAGTGCTCTGAGTGTGGTCGAACCGAGGGATATGGAAACCAGAACTGTGCACAGTGCTGCGAGTGTGGTGTAACCGAGTGATACGGAGACAGGAACTGGGCACAGTGCTCCGAGTGTGGTCCAAACGAGTGATACGGAGACAGGAACTGGGCACAGTGCCCCGTGTGTGGTCTAACCGACGGATACGGAGACAGGAACTGGGCACAGTGCTCCGAGTGTGGTCTAATCGAGGGATACGGAGACCGGAACTGAGCACAGAGCTCTGAGTGTGGTCTAACCGAGGGATACGGAGACAGGAACTGTGCACAGTGCTCCGAGTGTGGTCTAACCGAGGGATACGGAGACCGGAACTGAGCACAGTGCTCCGAGTGTGGTCTACCAAGGGATATGGAGACAGGAAATGAGCACCGTGTTCCGAGTGTGGTCTAACCGAGGGATACAGATACAGGAACTGTGCACAGTGCTCCCAGTGTGGTTCAACCGAGGGATATGGAGACTAGAACTGTGCACAATGATCTGTCTGTGGTCTAACTGAAGGATAAGGAGACAGGAATTGTGCCAGGGCTCCGAATGTGGTCAAACAGAGGGATACAGAGACAGGAACTGTGGACAGTGCTCCGAG
Organism: Isurus oxyrinchus; assembly: GCA_026770705.1. NCBI lineage: Eukaryota > Metazoa > Chordata > Chondrichthyes > Lamniformes > Lamnidae > Isurus > Isurus oxyrinchus. Next base: position 174,665 of record JANJGN010000742.1, on the reverse strand, counting down.
TGTTGACTAACCGAGGGTTAAGAGACAGGTATGTGCACAGTTCTCCGAGTGTGGTCTAATCAAGGGATATGCAGACCGGAAGTGTGCACAGGGCTCCTAGTGTGCTCTAACTGAGGGATACAGAGACCAGAACTGTGCACAGTGCTCCGGGTGTGGTCTAACAGAGGGCTACTGAGACCGGAACTGTGCACAGTGCTCCGAGTGTTGACTAACCGTGGGATAAAAGACAGGAATGTGCACAGTGATCCGAGTTTTGTCTAACCAAGGGATATGCAGACCGGAACTGCGCACAGTGCTCTGAGTGTTGACTAACCGAGGGCTAAGAGAAATGAATGTGCACAGTGATCCGAGTGTGGTCTAAACAAGGGATATGCAGACCGGAACTGTGCACAGTGCTCCGAGTGTGGTCTAACTGAGGGATACAGAGACAGGAACTGTGCACAGTGCTCCGGGTGTGGTCTGACCAAGGGATACGGAGACTGGAACTGTGCACAGTGCTCCAAGTGTGGTCTAATTGAGGGATACGGAGACCAGGTCTCTGCACGGTGCTCCAAGTGTGGTCTAACCAAGGGATATGGTGAATAGAAATATGTACAATACTCCGAGTGTGATCTCACTGAGGGATATGGAGACGACAACTAGGCACAGTGTTCCGAGTGTAGTCTGACTGAGGAATTCGGAGATCGGAACTATGCACAGTGCTCCAAGTGTGGTTTAAGCGAGGGATATGGATACTAGAACTGTGCACAGTGCTCCGTCTGTGATCTAACTGAGGGATACAGAGACAGGAATTGTGCCAGGGCTCCGACTGTGGTCTAACTGAGTGATACGGAGACAGGAACTGTGCACAGTGCTCCGAATGTGGTCTAACAGAGGGATACAGAGATAGGAACTATGCACAGTGCTCCGAGTGTTGACTAACCGAGGGTTAAGAGAAATGAATGTGCACAGTGATCCGAGTGAGGTCTAATCAAGGGATATGCAGACCGGAACTGTGCACAGTGCTCCGAGTGTGGTCTAACTGAGGGATACAGAGACAGGAACTGTGCACAGTGCTCCGAGTGTGGTCTAACTGAGGGATACAGAGACAGGAACTGTGCACAGTGCTCCGAGTCTTGACTAACCGAGGGATAAAAGTCAGGAATGTGCACAGTGATCCGAGTGTGGTCTAACCAAGGTATATGCAGACCGGAACTGTGCACAGTGCTCCGAGTGTGGTCTAACTGAGGGCATACAGAGACCGGAACTGTGCACAGTGCTCCGAGTGTGGTCTAACAGAGGGATACAGACACCAGAACTGTGCACAGTGCTCCGAGTGTGGTCTGACCGAGGGATACGGAGACTGGAACTGTGCACAGTGCTCCGATTGTGGTCTAACCGAGGGATACGGAGACAGGACTGTGCACAGTGCTCCGAGTGTGGTCTAACTGAGAGATACGGAGACCAGAACTGTGCACAGTGCTCCGAGTGTGGTCTGACCAAGGGATATGGAGACTGGAACTGTGCACAGTGATCCGAGTGTGGTCTAACTGAGGGATACGGAGACCACGTCTGTGCACAGTGCTCCAAGTGTGGTCTTACCAAGGGATATAGTGAATAGAAATATGTACAATACTCCGAGTGTGATCTCACTGAGGGGTATGGAGACTACAACTATGCACTGTGCTCCGAGTGTAGTCTGACCGAGGGATATGGAGATCAGAGCTGTGTCCTAGAACGAAAGGCCATAGTCTTAGTCTAAGAGGTGGTAGATTTAAATCAGAGATGAGGAGAAATTACTTTTCTCTAAGGGCCGTGAATCTGTGGAATTCACTACCTCACAGTGCAGTGGATGCCGGGTGCTGAATAAATTTAAGGAGGAGACAGACAGATATTTAATTAGCAACAGGGTGAAAGGTTATGGGGAGAGGGTGGGAAATTGGAGTTGAGGCCGGAATGAGAATCTTATGTTCTTATGTTCACAGAGATCAGAGTGTTGTCTAACCAGGTATACAGAAAGCGGAACAGTGCACAGTGCTCCGAGTGTGGTCTAAGGCAGGGATACGGAGACAGGAACAGTGAACAGTGATCCGAGTGTGGTCTAACCAAGGGTTAATGAGACAGGAACTGTGCACAGTGCTCTGACTGTGGTCTAACCGAGGGATACGGAGACAGGAACAGTGTACAGCGCTCCGAGTGTGGTCTAACCGAGGGATACGGAGACCGGAACAGTGCACAGTGCTCCGGGTGTGGTCTAACTGAGGGATATGGAGACAGAAACTGCGCACAATGCTCCAAGTGTGGTCTAACTGAGGGATAAGGCGACAGGAACTGTGCACAGTGCTCTGACTGTGGTCGAACCGAGGGATACGGAGGCAGGAACAGTGTACAGTGCTCCGAGTGTGGTCTAACCGAGGGATATAGAGACAGGAAATGTGCACAGTGATCCAAGTGTGGATAACCGAGGGAAACGGAGACAGGAACTGTGCACAGTGCTCTGACTGTGGTCTAACCGAGGGATACGGAGACAGGAACAGTGTACAGCGCTCCGAGTGTGGTCTAACCGAGGGATACGGAGACCGGAACTGTGCACAGTGCTCCGGGTGTGGTCTAACTGAGGGATATGGAGACAGGAACTGCGCACAATGCTCCAAGTGTGGTCCAGCTGTGGGATAAGGCGACAGGAACTGTGCACAGTGCTCTGACTGTGGTCGAACCGAGGGATACAGAGGCAGGAACAGTGTACAGTGCTCCGAGCGTGGTCTAACCGAGGGATATAGAGACAGGAAATGTGCACAGTGATCCGAGTGTGGATAACCGAGGGATTCGGAGACAGGAACTGTGCACAGTGCTCTGAAAGTGGTCTAACCGAGGGATACGGAGACAGGAACAGTGTACAGCGCTCCGAGTGTGGTCTAACCGAGGGATACGGAGACCGGAACTGTGCACAGTGCTCCGGGTGTGGACTAACTGAGGGATATGGAGACAGGAACTGCACACAATGCTCCGTGTGGTCTAACTGTGGGATAAGGCGACAGGAACTGTGCACAGTGCTCTGACTGTGGTCGAACCGAGGGATACAGAGGCAGGAACAGTGTACAGTGCTCCGAGTGTGGTCTAACCGAGGGATATAGAGACAGGAAATGTGCACAGTGATCCGAGTGTGGATAACCGAGGGATACGGAGACAGGAACTGTGCACAGTGCTCCGAGTGTGGTCTAACAGAGGGATACAGAGACAGGAACTGTGCACAGTGCTCCGAGTGCGGATAACCAAGGGATAAGAGACAGGAATGTGCACAGCGATCCGAGTGTGGTCTAACCAAGGGATATGCAGACCGGAAATGTGCACAGTGCTCCGAGTGTGGTCTAACAGGGATACGGAGACCAGAACTGTGCACAGTGCTCCGGGTGTGGTCTAACAGAGGCATACAGAGACAGGAACTGTGCACAGTGATCCGAGCGTTGACTAACCGAGGGATAAGAGACAAGAATGTGCACAGTGATCCGAGTGTGGTCTAACCAAGGGATATGCAGACCGGAACTGCGTACAGTGCTCCGGGTGTGGTCTAACTGAGGGATAAGGAGGCTGGAACTGTGCACAGTGCTCCGGGTGTGGTCTAACTGAGGGGTATGGAGACAGGAACAGCGCACAATGCTGCAAGTGTGGTCTAACTGAGGGATAATGCGACAGGAACTGTGCACAGTGCTCTTGACTGTGGTCTAACCGAGGGATACGGAGGCAGGAACAGTGTACAGTGCTCCGAGTGTGGTCTAACCAAGGGATATAGAGACAGGAAATGTGCACAGTGATCCGAGTGTGGATAACCGAGGGATACGGAGACAGGAACTGTGCACAGTGCTCTGAGTGTGGCCTAACCGAGGGATACGGAGACCGGAACTGTGCACTGTTCTCCGAGTGTGGTCAAACAGAGGGATACAGAGACAGGAACTGTGCACAGTGCTCCGAGTGCGGATAACCGAGGGATAAGAGACAGGAATGTGCACAGCGATCCGAGTGTGGTCTGACCAATGGATATGCAGACCGGAAATGTGCACAGTGCTCCGAGCGTGGTCTAACAGGGATACGGAGACCAGAACTGTGCACAGTGCTCCGGGTGTGGTCTAACAGAGGCATACAGAGACAGGAACTGTGCACAGTGATCCGAGTGTTGACTAACCGAGGGATAAGAGACAAGAATGTGCACAGTGATCCGAGTGTGGTCTAACCAAGGGATATGCAGACCAGAACTGTGTACAGTGTTCCGGTCTAACTGAGGGATACGGAGACCAGAACTGCGCACAGTGCTCCGAGTGTTGACTAACCGAGGGATTAGAGACAGGAATGTGCACAGTGATCTGAGTGTGGTCTAACTGAGGGATACGGAAACAGGATCTGTGCACTGTGCTCCGAGCGTGGTCTAACTGAGGGGATACAGAGACCGGAACTGTGCACAGTGCTCCAAGTGCGGTCTAACCGAGGGGATACGGAGACAGGAACTGTGCACAATGCTCCGAGTGTGGTCTACCCAAGGGTTACGGAGACAGCAACTGTGCACAGTGCTCCGAGTGTGGTCTAACCGAGGGATACGGAGACAGGAACTGTGCACAGTGCTCCGAGTGTGGTCGAACCGAGAAATACGGAGACAGGAACTATGCACAGTGCTCCGAGTGTGGTCTAACTGAGGGGATAAAGAGACCGGAACTGTGCCCAGTGCTCCGAATGTGGTCTAACCGAGGGGATACAGAGACCGGAACTGTGCACAGTGCTCCGAGTGTGGTCTTCCCGAGGGATAAGGAGACAGGAACTGTGCACAGTGTTCCGAGTGTGCTCTAACTGAGGAATTCGGAGATCGGAACTATGCACAGTGCTCCAAGTGTGGTTTAAGCGAGGGATATGGATACTAGAACTGTGCACAGTTCTCCGTCTGTGATGTAACTGAGGGATACAGAGACAGGAATTGTGCCAGGGCTCCGACTGTGGTCTAACTGAGTGATACGGAGACAGGAACTGTGCACAGTGCTCCGAATGTGGTCTAACAGAGGGATACAGAGACAGGAACTATGCACAGTGCTCCGAGTGTTGACTAACCGAGGGTTAAGAGAAATGAATGTGCACAGTGATCCGGGTGTGGTCTAACCAAGGGATATGCAGACTGGAACTGTGCACAGTGCTCCGAGTGTGGTCTAACTGAGGGATACAGAGACAGGAACTGTGCACAGTGCTCCGAGTCTTGACTAACCGAGGGATAAAAGTCAGGAATGTGCACAGTGATCCGAGTGTGGTCTAACCAAGGTATATGCAGACCGGAACTGTGCACAGTGCTCCGAGTGTGGTCTAACTGAGGGCATACAGAGACTGGAACTGTGCACAGTGCTCTGAGTGTGGTCTAACAGAGGGATACAGAGACCAGAACTGTGCACAGTGCTCCGAATGTGGTCTGACCGAGGGATACAGAGACAGGAACTGTGCACAGTGCTCCGATTGTGGTCTAACCGAGGGATACGGAGACAGGACTGTGCACAGTGCTCCGAGTGTGGTCTAACTGAGAGATACGGAGACCAGAACTGTGCACAGTGCTCCGAGTGTGGTCTGACCAAGGGATACGGAGACTGGAACTGTGCACAGTGCTCCGAGTGTGGTCTAACTGAGGGGATACAGCGAGCGGAACTGTGCACAGTGCTCCGAGTGTGGTCTAACAGAGCAATACAGAGACTGGAACTGTGCACAGTGCTCCAAGTGTGGTCTAACCAAGGGATATGGTGAATAGAAATATGTACAATACTCCGAGTGTGATCTCACTGAGGGATATGGAGACTACAACTAGGCACTGTGCTCCGAGTGTAGTCTGACCGAGGGATATTGAGATCAGAGCTGTCTCCAAGAACGAGAGGCCATAGTCTTAGTCTAAGAGGTGGTAGATTTAAATCAGAGATGAGGAGAAATTACTTTTCTCTAAGGGCCGTGAATCTGTGGAATTCACTACCTCACAGTGCAGTGGATGCCGGGTGCTGAATAAATTAAAGGAGGAGCTAGACAGATTTTTAATTAGCAACGGGGTGAAAGATTATGGGGAGAGGGTGGGAAATTGGAGTTGAGGCCGGAATGAGAATCTTATGTTCTTATGTTCACAGAGATCAGAGTGTTGTCTAACCAGGTATACAGAAAGCGGAACAGTGCACAGTGCTCCGAGTGTGGTCTAAGGCAGGGATACGGAGACAGGAACAGTGAACAGTGCTCCGAGTGTGGTCTAACCGAGGGTTAATGAGACAGGAACTGCGTACAGTGCTCCGGGTGTGGTCTAACTGAGGGATAAGGAGGCTGGAACTGTGCACAGTGCTCCGGATGTGGTCTAACTGAGGGATATGGAGACAGGAACAGCGCACAATGCTCCAAGTGTGGTCTAACTGAGGGATAAGGCAACAGGAACTGTGCACAATGCTCTGACTGTGGTCTAACCGAGGGATACGGAGGCAGGAACAGTGTACAGTGCTCCGAGTGTGGTCTAACCGAGGGATATAGAGACAGGAAATGTGCACAGTGATCCGAGTGTGGATAACCGAGGGATACGGAGATAGGAACTGTGCACAGTGCTCTGAGTGTGGCCTAACCGAGGGATACGGAGACCGGAACTGTGCACTGTGCTCCGAGTGTGGTCTAACAGAGGGATACAGAGACAGGAACTGTGCACAGTGCTCTGAGTGCATATAACCGAGGGATAAGAGACAGGAATGTGCACAGCGATCCGAGTGTGGTCTGACCAAGGGATATGCAGACCGGAAATGTGCACAGTGCTCCGAGTGTGGTCTAACAGGGATACGGAGACCAGAACTGTGCACAGTGCTCCGAGTGAGGTCCAACCGAGGGATACAGAGACAGGAACTGTGCACAGTGATCCGAGTGTTGACTAACCGAGGGATAAGAGACAAGAATGTGCACAGTGATCCGAGTGTGGTCTAACCAAGGGATATGCAGACCGGAACTGCGTACAGTGCTCCGGGTGTGGTCTAACTGAGGGATAAGGAGGCTGGAACTGTGTACAGTGCTCCAGGTGTGGTCTAACCGAGGGATATGGGAACCAGAACTGTGCACAGTGCTCCAAGTGTGGTCTAACCAAGGGATACAGAGACAGGAACTGTGCACAGTGCTCCGAGTGTGGTCTTACCAAGGGATACGGAGAGAGGAACTGGGAACAGTGCTCCAAGTGTGGTCTAACCGAGGGGATACAGAGACCGGAACGGTGCACAGTGCTCCGAGTGTGGTCAAACCGCACGAAACAGAGACAGGAACTGTGCACAGTGCTCCGAGTGTGGTCTAACCGAGGGTTACTGAGACAGGAACTGTGCACAGTGCACCGAGTGTGGTCTAACCGAGGAATACGGAGACAGGAAATGGGCACAGTGCTCCAAGTGTGTCTAACTGAGGGGATACAGAGACAGGAACTGTGTACAGTGCTCCGAGTGTGGTCTAACCGAGGGATACGGAGAACGGAACTGAGCACAGTGCTCCGAGTGTGGTCTAACCGAGGGATACAGAGACCGGAACTGTGCACAGTGCTCCGAGTGTGGTCTAACTGAGGAATATGAAGACTAGAACTGTGCACAGTGCTCCGAGTGTGGTTAACCGAGGGATACGGAGATCGGAACTGCGCAAAGTTCTCCGAGTGTGTCTAACCGAGGGGATACCGAGACCGGAACTGTGCACAGTGCTCCGAGTGTGGTCTACCCGAGGGAATACAGCGACAGGAACTGTGCTCAGTGCTCCGAGTGTGGTCTAAACGAGGGATACGGAGACTGGAACTGGGCGCATTGCTCCCAGTGTGGTCTAACCGAGGGATACGGAGATATGAACTGGGCACAGTGCTCCGAGTGTGGTCTAACCGAGGGATACAGAGACCTTAACTATGCACTGTGCTCCGATTGCGGACTAACCGAAGGAAACGGAGACCGGAACTGCGCACAGTGCACCGAGTGTCGTCTAACTGAGGTATATGGAGATTAGAACGGTGCACAGTGCTCCGAGTGTGTCTAACCGAGGGGATACAGAGACAGGAACAGTGTACAGTGCTCCGAGCGTGGTCTAACTGAGGGGATACGGAGACAGGAACTGTGCACAGTGCTTCGGTTGTGGTCCAACCGAGGGATACAGGGACAGGAACTGTGCACAGTGCTCCGAGTGTTGACTAACCGAGGGATAAGAGACAGGAATGTGCACAGTGATCCGAGTGTGGTCGAACCAAGTGATATGTACACCGAAACGGTGCACAGTGCTCCGAGTGTGGTCTAACTGAGGGACACGGAGAAAGGAACTGTGCACAGTGCTCCGAGTGTGGTCTAACAGAGGGATACAGAGACAGGAACTGTGCACAGTGCTCCGAGTCTTGACTAACCGAGGGATAAAAGACAGGAATGTGCACAGTGATCCGAGTGTGGTCTAACTGAGGGCATACAGAGACCGGAACTGTGCACAGTGCTCCGAGTGTGGTCTAACAGAGGGATACAGAGACCAGAACTGTGCACAGTGCTCCGAGTGTGGTCTGACCGAGGGATACGGAGACTGGAACTGTGCACAGTGCTCCGATTGTGGTCTAACCGAGGGATACGGAGACAGGACTGTGCACAGTGATCCGAGTGTGGTCTAACTGAGGGATACGGAGACCACGTCTGTGCACAGTGCTCCAAGTGTGGTCTAACCAAGGGATATAGTGAATAGAAATATGTACAATACTCCGAGTGTGATCTCACTGAGGGGTATGGAGACTACAACTATGCACTGTGCTCCGAGTGTAGTCTGACCGAGGGATATGGAGATCAGAGCTGTGTCCTAGAACGAAAGGCCATAGTCTTAGTCTAAGAGGTGGTAGATTTAAATCAGAAATGAGGAGAAATTACTTTTCTCTAAGGGCCGTGAATCTGTGGAATTCACATCCTCACAGTGCAGTGGATGCTGGGTGCTGAATAAATTTAAGGAGGAGACAGACAGATATTTAATTAGCAACAGGGTGAAAGGTTATGGGGAGAGGGTGGGAAATTGGAGTTGAGGCCGGAATGAGAATCTTATGTTCTTATGTTCACAGAGATCAGAGTGTTGTCTAACCAGGTATACAGAAAGCGGAACAGTGCACAGTGCTCCGAGTGTGGTCTAAGGCAGGGATACGGAGACAGGAACAGTGAACATTGATCCGAGTGTGGTCTAACCGAGGGTTAATGAGACAGGAACTGTGCACAGTGCTCTGACTGTGGTCTAACCGAGGGATACGGAGACAGGAACAGTGTACAGCGCTCCATGTGTGGTCTAACCGAGGGATACGGAGACCGGAACAGTGCACAGTGCTCTGGGTGTGGTCTAACTGAGGGATATGGAGACAGAAACTGCGCACAATGCTCCAAGTGTGGTCTAACTGAGGGATAAGGTGACAGGAACTGTGCACAGTGCTCTGAATGTGGTCTAACCGAGGGATACGGAGGCAGGAACAGTGTACAGTGCTCCGAGTGTGGTCTAACCAAGGGATATAGAGACAGGAAATGTGCACAGTGATCCGAGTGTGGATAACCGAGGGATTCGGAGACAGGAACTGTGCACAGTGCTCTGACTGTGGTCTAACCGAGGGATACGGAGACAGGAACAGTGTACAGCGCTCCGAGTGTGGTCTAACCGAGGGATACGGAGACCGGAACTGTGCACAGTGCTCCGGGTGTGGTCTAACTGAGGGATATGGAGACAGGAACTGCACACAATGCTCCAAGTGTGGTCTAACTGTGGGATAAGGCGACAGGAACTGTGCACAGTGCTCTGACTGTGGTCTAACCGAGGGATACAGAGGCAGGAACAGTGTACAGTGCTCCGAGTGTGGTCTAACCGAGGGATATAGAGACAGGAAATGTGCACAGTGATCCGAGTGTGGATAACCGAGGGATACGGAGACAGGAACTGTGCACAGTGCTCCGTGTGTGGTCTAACAGAGGGATACAGAGACAGGAACTGTGCACAGTGCTCCAAGTGCGGATAACCAAGGGATAAGAGACAGGAATGTGCACAGCGATCCGAGTGTGGTCTAACCAAGGGATATGCAGACCGGAAATGTGCACAGTGCTCCGAGTGTGGTCTAACCGAGGGATACGGAGACCAGAACTGTGCACAGTGCTCCGGGTGTGGTCTAACAGAGGCATACAGAGACAGGAACTGTGCACAGTGATCCGAGCGTTGACTAACCGAGGGATAAGAGACAAGAATGTGCACAGTGATCCGAGTGTGGTCTAACCAAGGGATATGCAGACCGGAACTGCGTACAGTGCTCCGGGTTTGGTCTAACTGAGGGGTATGGAGACAGGAACAGCGCACAATGCTGCAAGTGTGGTCTAACTGAGGGATAAGGCGACAGGAACTGTGCACAGTGCTCTTGACTGTGGTCTAACCGAGGGATACGGAGGCAGGAACAGTGTACAGTGCTCCGAGTGTGGTCTAACCGAGGGATATAGAGACAGGAAATGTGCACAGTGATCCGAGTGTGGATAACCGAGGGATACGGAGACAGGAACTGTGCACAGTGCTCTGAGTGTGGCCTAACCGAGGGATACGGAGACCGGAACTGTGCACTGTGCTCCGAGTGTGGTCTAACAGAGGGATACAGAGACAGGAACTGTGCACAGTGCTCTGAGTGCATATAACCGAGGGATAAGAGACAGGAATGTGCACAGCGATCCGAGTGTGGTCTGACCAAGGGATATGCAGACCGGAAATGTGCACAGTGCTCCGAGTGTGGTCTAACAGGGATAAGGAGACCAGAACTGTGCACAGTGCTCCGGGTGTGGTCTAACAGAGGCATACAGAGACAGGAACTGTGCACAGTGATCCGAGTGTTGACTAACCGAGGGATAAGAGACAAGAATGTGCACAGTGATCCGAGTGTGGTCTAACCAAGGGATATGCAGACCAGAACTGTGTACAGTGTTCCGGTCTAACTGAGGGATACGGAGACCGGAACTGCGCACAGTGCTCCGAGTGTTGACTAACCGAGGGATTAGAGACAGGAATGTGCACAGTGATCTGAGTGTGGTCTAACTGAGGGATACGGAAACAGGATCTGTGCACTGTGCTCCGAGCGTGGTCTAACTGAGGGGATACAGAGACCGGAACAGTGCACAGTGCTCCAAGTGCGGTCTAACCGAGGGGATACGGAGACAGGAACTGTGCACAATGCTCCGAGTGTGGTCTACCCAAGGGTTACGGAGACAGCAACTGTGCACAGTGCTCCGAGTGTGGTCTAACCGAGGGATACGGAGACAGGAACTGTGCACAGTGCTCCGAGTGTGGTCGAACCGAGAAATACGGAGACAGGAACTATGCACAGTGCTCCGAGTGTGGTCTAACTGAGGGGATAAAGAGACCGGAACTGTGCCCAGTGCTCCGAATGTGGTCTAACCGAGGGGATACAGAGACCGGAACTGTGCACAGTGCTCCGAGTGTGGTCTTCCCGAGGGATAAGGAGACAGGAACTGTGCACAGTGTTCCGAGTGTGCTCTAACTGAGGAATTCGGAGATCGGAACTATGCACAGTGCTCCAAGTGTGGTTTAAGCGAGGGATATGGATACTAGAACTGTGCACAGTGCTCCGTCTGTGATGTAACTGAGGGATACAGAGACAGGAATTGTGCCAGGGCTCCGACTGTGGTCTAACTGAGTGATACGGAGACAGGAACTGTGCACAGTGCTCCGAATGTGGTCTAACAGAGGGATACAGAGACAGGAACTATGCACAGTGCTCCGAGTGTTGACTAACCGAGGGTTAAGAGAAATGAATGTGCACAGTGATCCGGGTGTGGTCTAACCAAGGGATATGCAGACTGGAACTGTGCACAGTGCTCCGAGTGTGGTCTAACTGAGGGATACAGAGACAGGAACTGTGCACAGTGCTCCGAGTCTTGACTAACCGAGGGATAAAAGTCAGGAATGTGCACAGTGATCCGAGTGTGGTCTAACCAAGGTATATGCAGACCGGAACTGTGCACAGTGCTCCGAGTGTGGTCTAACTGAGGGCATACAGAGACCGGAACTGTGCACAGTGCTCTGAGTGTGGTCTAACAGAGGGATACAGAGACCAGAACTGTGCACAGTGCTCCAAATGTGGTCTGACCGAGGGATACGGAGACAGGAACTGTGCACAGTGCTCCGATTGTGGTCTAACCGAGGGATACGGAGACAGGACTGTGCACAGTGCTCCGAGTGTGGTCTAACTGAGAGATACGGAGACCAGAACTGTGCACAGTGCTCCGAGTGTGGTCTGACCAAGGGATACGGAGACTGGAACTGTGCACAGTGCTCCGAGTGTGGTCTAACTGAGGGGATACAGCGAGCGGAACTGTGCACAGTGCTCCGAGTGTAGTCTAACAGAGCAATACAGAGACTGGAACTGTGCACAGTGCTCCAAGTGTGGTCTAACTGAGGGATATGGAGACCACGTCTGTGCACAGTGCTCCAAGTGTGGTCTAACCAAGGGATATGGTGAATAGAAATATGTACAATACTCCGAGTGTGATCTCACTGAGGGATATGGAGACTACAACTAGGCACTGTGCTCCGAGTGTAGTCTGACCGAGGGATATTGAGATCAGAGCTGTCTCCAAGAACGAGAGGCCATAGTCTTAGTCTAAGAGGTGGTAGATTTAAATCAGAGATGAGGAGAAATTACTTTTCTCTAAGGGCCGTGAATCTGTGGAATTCACTACCTCACAGTGCAGTGGATGCCGGGTGCTGAATAAATTAAAGGAGGAGCTAGACAGATTTTTAATTAGCAACGGGGTGAAAGATTATGGGGAGAGGGTGGGAAATTGGAGTTGAGGCCGGAATGAGAATCTTATGTTCTTATGTTCACAGAGATCAGAGTGTTGTCTAACCAGGTATACAGAAAGCGGAACAGTGCACAGTGCTCCGAGTGTGGTCTAAGGCAGGGATACGGAGACAGGAACAGTGAACAGTGCTCCGAGTGTGGTCTAACCGAGGGTTAATGAGACAGGAACTGCGTACAGTGCTCCGGGTGTGGTCTAACTGAGGGATAAGGAGGCTGGAACTGTGCACAGTGCTCCGGATGTGGTCTAACTGAGGGATATGGAGACAGGAACAGCGCACAATGCTCCAAGTGTGGTCTAACTGAGGGATAAGGCAACAGGAACTGTGCACAATGCTCTGACTGTGGTCTAACCGAGGGATACGGAGGCAGGAACAGTGTACAGTGCTCCGAGTGTGGTCTAACCGAGGGATATAGAGACAGGAAATGTGCACAGTGATCCGAGTGTGGATAACCGAGGGATACGGAGATAGGAACTGTGCACAGTGCTCTGAGTGTGGCCTAACCGAGGGATACGGAGACCGGAACTGTGCACTGTGCTCCGAGTGTGGTCTAACTGAGGGATACAGAGACAGGAACTGTGCACAGTGCTCTGAGTGCATATAACCGAGGGATAAGAGACAGGAATGTGCACAGCGATCCGAGTGTGGTCTGACCAAGGGATATGCAGACCGGAAATGTGCACAGTGCTCCGAGTGTGGTCTAACAGGGATACGGAGACCAGAACTGTGCACAGTGCTCCGAGTGAGGTCCAACCGAGGGATACAGAGACAGGAACTGTGCACAGTGATCCGAGTGTTGACTAACCGAGGGATAAGAGACAAGAATGTGCACAGTGATCCGAGTGTGGTCTAACCAAGGGATATGCAGACCGGAACTGCGTACAGTGCTCCGGGTGTGGTCTAACTGAGGGATAAGGAGGCTGGAACTGTGTACAGTGCTCCAGGTGTGGTCTAACCGAGGGATATGGGAACCAGAACTGTGCACAGTGCTCCAAGTGTGGTCTAACCAAGGGATACAGAGACAGGAACTGTGCACAGTGCTCCGAGTGTGGTCTTACCAAGGGATACGGAGAGAGGAACTGGGAACAGTGCTCCAAGTGTGGTCTAACCGAGGGGATACAGAGACCGGAACTGTGCACAGTGCTCCGAGTGTGGTCTAACCGAGGGATACGGAGAACGGAACTGAGCACAGTGCTCCGAGTGTGGTCTAACCGAGGGATACAGAGACCGGAACTGTGCACAGTGCTCCGAGTGTGGTCTAACTGAGCAATATGAAGACTAGAACTGTGCACAGTGCTCCGAGTGTGGTTAACCGAGGGATACGGAGATCGGAACTGCGCAAAGTTCTCCGAGTGTGTCTAACCGAGGGGATACCGAGACCGGAACTGTGCACAGTGCTCCGAGTGTGGTCTACCCGAGGGAATACAGCGACAGGAACTGTGCTCAGTGCTCCGAGTGTGGTCTAAACGAGGGATACGGAGACTGGAACTGGGCGCATTGCTCCCAGTGTGGTCTAACCGAGGGATACGGAGATATGAACTGGGCACAGTGCTCCGAGTGTGGTCTAACCGAGGGATACAGAGACCTTAACTATGCACTGTGCTCCGATTGCGGACTAACCAAAGGAAACGGAGACCGGAACTGCGCACAGTGCACCGAGTGTCGTCTAACTGAGGTATATGGAGATTAGAACGGTGCACAGTGCTCCGAGTGAGGTTTAACCGAGGAATATGGAGACTAGAACTGTGCACAGTGCTCCGAGTGTGTCTAACCGAGGGGATACAGAGACAGGAACAGTGTACAGTGCTCCGAGCGTGGTCTAACTGAGGGGATACGGAGACAGGAACTGTGCACAGTGCTTCGGTTGTGGTCCAACCGAGGGATACAGGGACAGGAACTGTGCACAGTGCTCCGAGTGTTGACTAACCGAGGGATAAGAGACAGGAATGTGCACAGTGATACGAGTGTGGTCGAACCAAGGGATATGTACACCGAAACGGTGCACAGTGCTCCGAGTGTGGTCTAACTGAGGGACACGGAGAAAGGAACTGTGCACAGTGCTCCGAGTGTGGTCTAACTGAGGGATACAGAGACAGGAACTGTGCACAGTGCTCCGAGTCTTGACTAACCGAGGGATAAAAGACAGGAATGTGCACAGTGATCCGAGTGTGGTCTAACTGAGGGCATACAGAGACCGGAACTGTGCACAGTGCTCCGAGTGTGGTCTAACAGAGGGATACAGAGACCAGAACTGTGCACAGTGCTCCGAGTGTGGTCTGACCGAGGGATACGGAGACTGGAACTGTGCACAGTGCTCCGATTGTGGTCTAACCGAGGGATACGGAGACAGGACTGTGCACAGTGATCCGAGTGTGGTCTAACTGAGGGATACGGAGACCACGTCTGTGCACAGTGCTCCAAGTGTGGTCTAACCAAGGGATATAGTGAATAGAAATATGTACAATACTCCGAGTGTGATCTCACTGAGGGGTATGGAGACTACAACTATGCACTGTGCTCCGAGTGTAGTCTGACCGAGGGATATGGAGATCAGAGCTGTGTCCTAGAACGAAAGGCCATAGTCTTAGTCTAAGAGGTGGTAGATTTAAATCAGAAATGAGGAGAAATTACTTTTCTCTAAGGGCCGTGAATCTGTGGAATTCACATCCTCACAGTGCAGTGGATGCTGGGTGCTGAATAAATTTAAGGAGGAGACAGACAGATATTTAATTAGCAACAGGGTGAAAGGTTATGGGGAGAGGGTGGGAAATTGGAGTTGAGGCCGGAATGAGAATCTTATGTTCTTATGTTCACAGAGATCAGAGTGTTGTCTAACCAGGTATACAGAAAGCGGAACAGTGCACAGTGCTCCGAGTGTGGTCTAAGGCAGGGATACGGAGACAGGAACAGTGAACAGTGCTCCGAGTGTGGTCTAACCGAGGGTTAATGAGACAGGAACTGTGCACAGTGCTCTGGCTGTGGTCTAACCGAGGGATACGGAGACAGGAACAGTGTACAGCGCTCCGAGTGTGGTCTAACCGAGGGATACGGAGACCGGAACTGTGCACAGTGCTCTGGGTGTGGTCTAACTGAGGGATATGGAGACAGAAACTGCGCACAATGCTCCAAGTGTGGTCTAACTGAGGGATAAGGCGACAGGAACTGTGCACAGTGCTCTGAATGTGGTCTAACCGAGGGATACGGAGGCAGGAACAGTGTACAGTGCTCCGAGTGTGGTCTAACCAAGGGATATAGAGACAGGAAATGTGCACAGTGATCCGAGTGTGGATAACCGAGGGATTCGGAGACAGGAACTGTGCACAGTGCTCTGACTGTGGTCTAACCGAGGGATACGGAGACAGGAACAGTGTACAGCGCTCCGAGTGTGGTCTAACCGAGGGATACGGAGACCGGAACTGTGCACAGTGCTCCGGGTGTGGTCTAACTGAGGGATATGGAGACAGGAACTGCACACAAGGCTCCAAGTGTGGTCTAACTGTGGGATAAGGCGACAGGAACTGTGCACAGTGCTCTGACTGTGGTCTAACCGAGGGATACAGAGGCAGGAACAGTGTACAGTGCTCCGAGTGTGGTCTAACCGAGGGATATAGAGACAGGAAATGTGCACAGTGATCCGAGTGTGGATAACCGAGGGATACGGAGACAGGAACTGTGCACAGTGCTCCGAGTGTGGTCTAACAGAGGGATACAGAGACAGGAACTGTGCACAGTGCTCCGAGTGCGGATAACCAAGGGATAAGAGACAGGAATGTGCACAGCGATCCGAGTGTGGTCTAACCAAGGGATATGCAGACCGGAAATGTGCACAGTGCTCCGAGTGTGGTCTAACAGGGATACGGAGATCAGAACTGTGCACAGTGCTCCGGGTGTGGTCTAACAGAGGCATACAGAGACAGGAACTGTGCACAGTGATCCGAGCGTTGACTAACCGAGGGATAAGAGACAAGAATGTGCACAGTGATCCGAGTGTGGTCTAACCAAGGGATATTCAGACCGGAACTGCGTACAGTGCTCCGGGTGTGGTCTAACTGAAGGGTATGGAGACAGGAACAGCGCACAATGCTGCAAGTGTGGTCTAACTGAGGGATAAGGCGACAGGAACTGTGCACAGTGCTCTTGACTGTGGTCTAACCGAGGGATACGGAGGCAGGAACAGTGTACAGTGCTCCGAGTGTGGTCTAACCGAGGGATATAGAGACAGGAAATGTGCACAGTGATCCGAGTGTGGATAACCGAGGGATACGGAGACAGGAACTGTGCACAGTGCTCTGAGTGTGGCCTAACCGAGGGATACGGAGACCGGAACTGTGCACTGTGCTCCGAGTGTGGTCTAACAGAGGGATACAGAGACAGGAACTGTGCACAGTGCTCCGAGTGCGGATAACCGAGGGATAAGAGACAGGAATGTGCACAGCGTTCCGAGTGTGGTCTGACCAAGGGATATGCAGACCGGAAATGTGCACAGTGCTCCGAGCGTGGTCTAACAGGGATACGGAGACCAGAACTGTGCACAGTGCTCCGGGTGTGGTCTAACAGAGGCATACAGAGACAGGAACTGTGCACAGTGATCCGAGTGTTGACTAACCGAGGGATAAGAGACAAGAATGTGCACAGTGATCCGAGTCTGGTCTAACCAAGGGATATGCAGACCAGAACTGTGTACAGTGTTCCGGTCTAACTGAGGGATACGGAGACCGGAACTGCGCACAGTGCTCCGAGTGTTGACTAACCGAGGGATTAGAGACAGGAATGTGCACAGTGATCTGAGTGTGGTCTAACTGAGGGATACGGAAACAGGATCTGTGCACTGTGCTCCGAGCGTGGTCTAACTGAGGGGATACAGAGACCGGAACTGTGCACAGTGCTCCAAGTGCGGTCTAACCGAGGGGATACGGAGACAGGAACTGTGCACAATGCTCCGAGTGTGGTCTACCCAAGGGTTACGGAGACAGCAACTGTGCACAGTGCTCCGAGTGTGGTCTAACCGAGGGATACGGAGACAGGAACTGTGCACAGTGCTCCGAGTGTGGTCGAACCGAGAAATACGGAGACAGGAACTATGCACAGTGCTCCGAGTGTGGTCTAACTGAGGGGATAAAGAGACCGGAACTGTGCCCAGTGCTCCGAATGTGGTCTAACCGAGGGGATACAGAGACCGGAACTGTGCACAGTGCTCCGAGTGTGGTCTTCCCGAGGGATAAGGAGACAGGAACTGTGCACAGTGTTCCGAGTGTGCTCTAACTGAGGAATTCGGAGATCGGAACTATGCACAGTGCTCCAAGTGTGGTTTAAGCGAGGGATATGGATACTAGAACTGTGCACAGTGCTCCGTCTGTGATGTAACTGAGGGATACAGAGACAGGAATTGTGCCAGGGCTCCGACTGTGGTCTAACTGAGTGATACGGAGACAGGAACTGTGCACAGTGCTCCGAATGTGGTCTAACAGAGGGATACAGAGACAGGAACTATGCACAGTGCTCCGAGTGTTGACTAACCGAGGGTTAAGAGAAATGAATGTGCACAGTGATCCGGGTATGGTCTAATCAAGGGATATGCAGACTGGAACTGTGCACAGTGCTCTGAGTGTGGTCTAACTGAGGGATACAGAGACAGGAACTGTGCACAGTGCTCCGAGTCTTGACTAACCGAGGGATAAAAGTCAGGAATGTGCACAGTGATCCGAGTGTGGTCTAACCAAGGTATATGCAGACCGGAACTGTGCACAGTGCTCCGAGTGTGGTCTAACTGAGGGCATACAGAGACCGGAACTGTGCACAGTGCTCTGAGTGTGGTCTAACAGAGGGATACAGAGACCAGAACTGTGCACAGTGCTCCGAATGTGGTCTGACCGAGGGATACGGAGACTGGAACTGTGCACAGTGCTCCGATTGTGGTCTAACCGAGGGATACGGAGACAGGACTGTGCACAGTGCTCCGAGTGTGGTCTAACTGAGAGATACGGAGACCAGAACTGTGCACAGTGCTCCGAGTGTGGTCTGACCAAGGGATACGGAGACTGGAACTGTGCACAGTGCTCCGAGTGTGGTCTAACTGAGGGATACAGAGACAGGAACTGTGCACAGTGCTCCGAGTCTTGACTAACCGAGGGATAAAAGTCAGGAATGTGCACAGTGATCCGAGTGTGGTCTAACCAAGGTATATGCAGACCGGAACTGTGCACAGTGCTCCGAGTGTGGTCTAACTGAGGGCATACAGAGACCGGAACTGTGCACAGTGCTCTGAGTGTGGTCTAACAGAGGGATACAGAGACCAGAACTGTGCACAGTGCTCCAAATGTGGTCTGACCGAGGGATACGGAGACAGGAACTGTGCACAGTGCTCCGATTGTGGTCTAACCGAGGGATACGGAGACAGGACTGTGCACAGTGCTCCGAGTGTGGTCTAACTGAGAGATACGGAGACCAGAACTGTGCACAGTGCTCCGAGTGTGGTCTGACCAAGGGATACGGAGACTGGAACTGTGCACAGTGCTCCGAGTGTGGTCTAACTGAGGGGATACAGCGAGCGGAACTGTGCACAGTGCTCCGAGTGTGGTCTAACAGAGCAATACAGAGACTGGAACTGTGCACAGTGCTCCAAGTGTGGTCTAACTGAGGGATATGGAGACCACGTCTGTGCACAGTGCTCCAAGTGTGGTCTAACCAAGGGATATGGTGAATAGAAATATGTACAATACTCCGAGTGTGATCTCACTGAGGGATATGGAGACTACAACTAGGCACTGTGCTCCGAGTGTAGTCTGACCGAGGGATATTGAGATCAGAGCTGTCTCCAAGAACGAGAGGCCATAGTCTTAGTCTAAGAGGTGGTAGATTTAAATCAGAGATGAGGAGAAATTACTTTTCTCTAAGGGCCGTGAATCTGTGGAATTCACTACCTCACAGTGCAGTGGATGCCGGGTGCTGAATAAATTAAAGGAGGAGCTAGACAGATTTTTAATTAGCAACGGGGTGAAAGATTATGGGGAGAGGGTGGGAAATTGGAGTTGAGGCCGGAATGAGAATCTTATGTTCTTATGTTCACAGAGATCAGAGTGTTGTCTAACCAGGTATACAGAAAGCGGAACAGTGCACAGTGCTCCGAGTGTGGTCTAAGGCAGGGATACGGAGACAGGAACAGTGAACAGTGCTCCGAGTGTGGTCTAACCGAGGGTTAATGAGACAGGAACTGCGTACAGTGCTCCGGGTGTGGTCTAACTGAGGGATAAGGAGGCTGGAACTGTGCACAGTGCTCCGGATGTGGTCTAACTGAGGGATATGGAGACAGGAACAGCGCACAATGCTCCAAGTGTGGTCTAACTGAGGGATAAGGCAACAGGAACTGTGCACAATGCTCTGACTGTGGTCTAACCGAGGGATACGGAGGCAGGAACAGTGTACAGTGCTCCGAGTGTGGTCTAACCGAGGGATATAGAGACAGGAAATGTGCACAGTGATCCGAGTGTGGATAACCGAGGGATACGGAGATAGGAACTGTGCACAGTGCTCTGAGTGTGGCCTAACCGAGGGATACGGAGACCGGAACTGTGCACTGTGCTCCGAGTGTGGTCTAACTGAGGGATACAGAGACAGGAACTGTGCACAGTGCTCTGAGTGCATATAACCGAGGGATAAGAGACAGGAATGTGCACAGCGATCCGAGTGTGGTCTGACCAAGGGATATGCAGACCGGAAATGTGCACAGTGCTCCGAGTGTGGTCTAACAGGGATACGGAGACCAGAACTGTGCACAGTGCTCCGAGTGAGGTCCAACCGAGGGATACAGAGACAGGAACTGTGCACAGTGATCCGAGTGTTGACTAACCGAGGGATAAGAGACAAGAATGTGCACAGTGATCCGAGTGTGGTCTAACCAAGGGATATGCAGACCGGAACTGCGTACAGTGCTCCGGGTGTGGTCTAACTGAGGGATAAGGAGGCTGGAACTGTGTACAGTGCTCCAGGTGTGGTCTAACCGAGGGATATGGGAACCAGAACTGTGCACAGTGCTCCAAGTGTGGTCTAACCAAGGGATACAGAGACAGGAACTGTGCACAGTGCTCCGAGTGTGGTCTTACCAAGGGATACGGAGAGAGGAACTGGGAACAGTGCTCCAAGTGTGGTCTAACCGAGGGGATACAGAGACCGGAACTGTGCACAGTGCTCCGAGTGTGGTCTAACCGAGGGATACGGAGAACGGAACTGAGCACAGTGCTCCGAGTGTGGTCTAACCGAGGGATACAGAGACCGGAACTGTGCACAGTGCTCCGAGTGTGGTCTAACTGAGGAATATGAAGACTAGAACTGTGCACAGTGCTCCGAGTGTGGTTAACCGAGGGATACGGAGATCGGAACTGCGCAAAGTTCTCCGAGTGTGTCTAACCGAGGGGATACCGAGACCGGAACTGTGCACAGTGCTCCGAGTGTGGTCTACCCGAGGGAATACAGCGACAGGAACTGTGCTCAGTGCTCCGAGTGTGGTCTAAACGAGGGATACGGAGACTGGAACTGGGCGCATTGCTCCCAGTGTGGTCTAACCGAGGGATACGGAGATATGAACTGGGCACAGTGCTCCGAGTGTGGTCTAACCGAGGGATACAGAGACCTTAACTATGCACTGTGCTCCGATTGCGGACTAACCAAAGGAAACGGAGACCGGAACTGCGCACAGTGCACCGAGTGTCGTCTAACTGAGGTATATGGAGATTAGAACGGTGCACAGTGCTCCGAGTGAGGTTTAACCGAGGAATATGGAGACTAGAACTGTGCACAGTGCTCCGAGTGTGTCTAACCGAGGGGATACAGAGACAGGAACAGTGTACAGTGCTCCGAGCGTGGTCTAACTGAGGGGATACGGAGACAGGAACTGTGCACAGTGCTTCGGTTGTGGTCCAACCGAGGGATACAGGGACAGGAACTGTGCACAGTGCTCCGAGTGTTGACTAACCGAGGGATAAGAGACAGGAATGTGCACAGTGATACGAGTGTGGTCGAACCAAGGGATATGTACACCGAAACGGTGCACAGTGCTCCGAGTGTGGTCTAACTGAGGGACACGGAGAAAGGAACTGTGCACAGTGCTCCGAGTGTGGTCTAACTGAGGGATACAGAGACAGGAACTGTGCACAGTGCTCCGAGTCTTGACTAACCGAGGGATAAAAGACAGGAATGTGCACAGTGATCCGAGTGTGGTCTAACTGAGGGCATACAGAGACCGGAACTGTGCACAGTGCTCCGAGTGTGGTCTAACAGAGGGATACAGAGACCAGAACTGTGCACAGTGCTCCGAGTGTGGTCTGACCGAGGGATACGGAGACTGGAACTGTGCACAGTGCTCCGATTGTGGTCTAACCGAGGGATACGGAGACAGGACTGTGCACAGTGATCCGAGTGTGGTCTAACTGAGGGATACGGAGACCACGTCTGTGCACAGTGCTCCAAGTGTGGTCTAACCAAGGGATATAGTGAATAGAAATATGTACAATACTCCGAGTGTGATCTCACTGAGGGGTATGGAGACTACAACTATGCACTGTGCTCCGAGTGTAGTCTGACCGAGGGATATGGAGATCAGAGCTGTGTCCTAGAACGAAAGGCCATAGTCTTAGTCTAAGAGGTGGTAGATTTAAATCAGAAATGAGGAGAAATTACTTTTCTCTAAGGGCCGTGAATCTGTGGAATTCACATCCTCACAGTGCAGTGGATGCTGGGTGCTGAATAAATTTAAGGAGGAGACAGACAGATATTTAATTAGCAACAGGGTGAAAGGTTATGGGGAGAGGGTGGGAAATTGGAGTTGAGGCCGGAATGAGAATCTTATGTTCTTATGTTCACAGAGATCAGAGTGTTGTCTAACCAGGTATACAGAAAGCGGAACAGTGCACAGTGCTCCGAGTGTGGTCTAAGGCAGGGATACGGAGACAGGAACAGTGAACAGTGCTCCGAGTGTGGTCTAACCGAGGGTTAATGAGACAGGAACTGTGCACAGTGCTCTGGCTGTGGTCTAACCGAGGGATACGGAGACAGGAACAGTGTACAGCGCTCCGAGTGTGGTCTAACCGAGGGATACGGAGACCGGAACTGTGCACAGTGCTCTGGGTGTGGTCTAACTGAGGGATATGGAGACAGAAACTGCGCACAATGCTCCAAGTGTGGTCTAACTGAGGGATAAGGCGACAGGAACTGTGCACAGTGCTCTGAATGTGGTCTAACCGAGGGATACGGAGGCAGGAACAGTGTACAGTGCTCCGAGTGTGGTCTAACCAAGGGATATAGAGACAGGAAATGTGCACAGTGATCCGAGTGTGGATAACCGAGGGATTCGGAGACAGGAACTGTGCACAGTGCTCTGACTGTGGTCTAACCGAGGGATACGGAGACAGGAACAGTGTACAGCGCTCCGAGTGTGGTCTAACCGAGGGATACGGAGACCGGAACTGTGCACAGTGCTCCGGGTGTGGTCTAACTGAGGGATATGGAGACAGGAACTGCACACAAGGCTCCAAGTGTGGTCTAACTGTGGGATAAGGCGACAGGAACTGTGCACAGTGCTCTGACTGTGGTCTAACCGAGGGATACAGAGGCAGGAACAGTGTACAGTGCTCCGAGTGTGGTCTAACCGAGGGATATAGAGACAGGAAATGTGCACAGTGATCCGAGTGTGGATAACCGAGGGATACGGAGACAGGAACTGTGCACAGTGCTCCGAGTGTGGTCTAACAGAGGGATACAGAGACAGGAACTGTGCACAGTGCTCCGAGTGCGGATAACCAAGGGATAAGAGACAGGAATGTGCACAGCGATCCGAGTGTGGTCTAACCAAGGGATATGCAGACCGGAAATGTGCACAGTGCTCCGAGTGTGGTCTAACAGGGATACGGAGATCAGAACTGTGCACAGTGCTCCGGGTGTGGTCTAACAGAGGCATACAGAGACAGGAACTGTGCACAGTGATCCGAGCGTTGACTAACCGAGGGATAAGAGACAAGAATGTGCACAGTGATCCGAGTGTGGTCTAACCAAGGGATATTCAGACCGGAACTGCGTACAGTGCTCCGGGTGTGGTCTAACTGAAGGGTATGGAGACAGGAACAGCGCACAATGCTGCAAGTGTGGTCTAACTGAGGGATAAGGCGACAGGAACTGTGCACAGTGCTCTTGACTGTGGTCTAACCGAGGGATACGGAGGCAGGAACAGTGTACAGTGCTCCGAGTGTGGTCTAACCGAGGGATATAGAGACAGGAAATGTGCACAGTGATCCGAGTGTGGATAACCGAGGGATACGGAGACAGGAACTGTGCACAGTGCTCTGAGTGTGGCCTAACCGAGGGATACGGAGACCGGAACTGTGCACTGTGCTCCGAGTGTGGTCTAACAGAGGGATACAGAGACAGGAACTGTGCACAGTGCTCCGAGTGCGGATAACCGAGGGATAAGAGACAGGAATGTGCACAGCGTTCCGAGTGTGGTCTGACCAAGGGATATGCAGACCGGAAATGTGCACAGTGCTCCGAGCGTGGTCTAACAGGGATACGGAGACCAGAACTGTGCACAGTGCTCCGGGTGTGGTCTAACAGAGGCATACAGAGACAGGAACTGTGCACAGTGATCCGAGTGTTGACTAACCGAGGGATAAGAGACAAGAATGTGCACAGTGATCCGAGTCTGGTCTAACCAAGGGATATGCAGACCAGAACTGTGTACAGTGTTCCGGTCTAACTGAGGGATACGGAGACCGGAACTGCGCACAGTGCTCCGAGTGTTGACTAACCGAGGGATTAGAGACAGGAATGTGCACAGTGATCTGAGTGTGGTCTAACTGAGGGATACGGAAACAGGATCTGTGCACTGTGCTCCGAGCGTGGTCTAACTGAGGGGATACAGAGACCGGAACTGTGCACAGTGCTCCAAGTGCGGTCTAACCGAGGGGATACGGAGACAGGAACTGTGCACAATGCTCCGAGTGTGGTCTAACCGAGGGATACGGAGACAGGAACTGTGCACAGTGCTCCGAGTGTGGTCGAACCGAGAAATACGGAGACAGGAACTATGCACAGTGCTCCGAGTGTGGTCTAACTGAGGGGATAAAGAGACCGGAACTGTGCCCAGTGCTCCGAATGTGGTCTAACCGAGGGGATACAGAGACCGGAACTGTGCACAGTGCTCCGAGTGTGGTCTTCCCGAGGGATAAGGAGACAGGAACTGTGCACAGTGTTCCGAGTGTGCTCTAACTGAGGAATTCGGAGATCGGAACTATGCACAGTGCTCCAAGTGTGGTTTAAGCGAGGGATATGGATACTAGAACTGTGCACAGTGCTCCGTCTGTGATGTAACTGAGGGATACAGAGACAGGAATTGTGCCAGGGCTCCGACTGTGGTCTAACTGAGTGATACGGAGACAGGAACTGTGCACAGTGCTCCGAATGTGGTCTAACAGAGGGATACAGAGACAGGAACTATGCACAGTGCTCCGAGTGTTGACTAACCGAGGGTTAAGAGAAATGAATGTGCACAGTGATCCGGGTATGGTCTAATCAAGGGATATGCAGACTGGAACTGTGCACAGTGCTCTGAGTGTGGTCTAACTGAGGGATACAGAGACAGGAACTGTGCACAGTGCTCCGAGTCTTGACTAACCGAGGGATAAAAGTCAGGAATGTGCACAGTGATCCGAGTGTGGTCTAACCAAGGTATATGCAGACCGGAACTGTGCACAGTGCTCCGAGTGTGGTCTAACTGAGGGCATACAGAGACCGGAACTGTGCACAGTGCTCTGAGTGTGGTCTAACAGAGGGATACAGAGACCAGAACTGTGCACAGTGCTCCGAATGTGGTCTGACCGAGGGATACGGAGACTGGAACTGTGCACAGTGCTCCGATTGTGGTCTAACCGAGGGATACGGAGACAGGACTGTGCACAGTGCTCCGAGTGTGGTCTAACTGAGAGATACGGAGACCAGAACTGTGCACAGTGCTCCGAGTGTGGTCTGACCAAGGGATACGGAGACTGGAACTGTGCACAGTGCTCCGAGTGTGGTCTAACTGAGGGATACAGAGACAGGAACTGTGCACAGTGCTCCGAGTCTTGACTAACCGAGGGATAAAAGTCAGGAATGTGCACAGTGATCCGAGTGTGGTCTAACCAAGGTATATGCAGACCGGAACTGTGCACAGTGCTCCGAGTGTGGTCTAACTGAGGGCATACAGAGACCGGAACTGTGCACAGTGCTCTGAGTGTGGTCTAACAGAGGGATACAGAGACCAGAACTGTGCACAGTGCTCCAAATGTGGTCTGACCGAGGGATACGGAGACAGGAACTGTGCACAGTGCTCCGATTGTGGTCTAACCGAGGGATACGGAGACAGGACTGTGCACAGTGCTCCGAGTGTGGTCTAACTGAGAGATACGGAGACCAGAACTGTGCACAGTGCTCCGAGTGTGGTCTGACCAAGGGATACGGAGACTGGAACTGTGCACAGTGCTCCGAGTGTGGTCTAACTGAGGGGATACAGCGAGCGGAACTGTGCACAGTGCTCCGAGTGTGGTCTAACAGAGCAATACAGAGACTGGAACTGTGCACAGTGCTCCAAGTGTGGTCTAACTGAGGGATATGGAGACCACGTCTGTGCACAGTGCTCCAAGTGTGGTCTAACCAAGGGATATGGTGAATAGAAATATGTACAATACTCCGAGTGTGATCTCACTGAGGGATATGGAGACTACAACTAGGCACTGTGCTCCGAGTGTAGTCTGACCGAGGGATATTGAGATCAGAGCTGTCTCCAAGAACGAGAGGCCATAGTCTTAGTCTAAGAGGTGGTAGATTTAAATCAGAGATGAGGAGAAATTACTTTTCTCTAAGGGCCGTGAATCTGTGGAATTCACTACCTCACAGTGCAGTGGATGCCGGGTGCTGAATAAATTAAAGGAGGAGCTAGACAGATTTTTAATTAGCAACGGGGTGAAAGATTATGGGGAGAGGGTGGGAAATTGGAGTTGAGGCCGGAATGAGAATCTTATGTTCTTATGTTCACAGAGATCAGAGTGTTGTCTAACCAGGTATACAGAAAGCGGAACAGTGCACAGTGCTCCGAGTGTGGTCTAAGGCAGGGATACGGAGACAGGAACAGTGAACAGTGCTCCGAGTGTGGTCTAACCGAGGGT
Source organism: Isurus oxyrinchus (assembly GCA_026770705.1). Taxonomy (NCBI): domain Eukaryota; kingdom Metazoa; phylum Chordata; class Chondrichthyes; order Lamniformes; family Lamnidae; genus Isurus; species Isurus oxyrinchus. The sequence goes on along the minus strand of JANJGN010000742.1, from coordinate 147,654 downwards.
TAATGAGACAGGAACTGCGTACAGTGCTCCGGGTGTGGTCTAACTGAGGGATAAGGAGGCTGGAACTGTGCACAGTGCTCCGGATGTGGTCTAACTGAGGGATATGGAGACAGGAACAGCGCACAATGCTCCAAGTGTGGTCTAACTGAGGGATAAGGCAACAGGAACTGTGCACAATGCTCTGACTGTGGTCTAACCGAGGGATACGGAGGCAGGAACAGTGTACAGTGCTCCGAGTGTGGTCTAACCGAGGGATATAGAGACAGGAAATGTGCACAGTGATCCGAGTGTGGATAACCGAGGGATACGGAGATAGGAACTGTGCACAGTGCTCTGAGTGTGGCCTAACCGAGGGATACGGAGACCGGAACTGTGCACTGTGCTCCGAGTGTGGTCTAACTGAGGGATACAGAGACAGGAACTGTGCACAGTGCTCTGAGTGCATATAACCGAGGGATAAGAGACAGGAATGTGCACAGCGATCCGAGTGTGGTCTGACCAAGGGATATGCAGACCGGAAATGTGCACAGTGCTCCGAGTGTGGTCTAACAGGGATACGGAGACCAGAACTGTGCACAGTGCTCCGAGTGAGGTCCAACCGAGGGATACAGAGACAGGAACTGTGCACAGTGATCCGAGTGTTGACTAACCGAGGGATAAGAGACAAGAATGTGCACAGTGATCCGAGTGTGGTCTAACCAAGGGATATGCAGACCGGAACTGCGTACAGTGCTCCGGGTGTGGTCTAACTGAGGGATAAGGAGGCTGGAACTGTGTACAGTGCTCCAGGTGTGGTCTAACCGAGGGATATGGGAACCAGAACTGTGCACAGTGCTCCAAGTGTGGTCTAACCAAGGGATACAGAGACAGGAACTGTGCACAGTGCTCCGAGTGTGGTCTTACCAAGGGATACGGAGAGAGGAACTGGGAACAGTGCTCCAAGTGTGGTCTAACCGAGGGGATACAGAGACCGGAACTGTGCACAGTGCTCCGAGTGTGGTCTAACCGAGGGATACGGAGAACGGAACTGAGCACAGTGCTCCGAGTGTGGTCTAACCGAGGGATACAGAGACCGGAACTGTGCACAGTGCTCCGAGTGTGGTCTAACTGAGGAATATGAAGACTAGAACTGTGCACAGTGCTCCGAGTGTGGTTAACCGAGGGATACGGAGATCGGAACTGCGCAAAGTTCTCCGAGTGTGTCTAACCGAGGGGATACCGAGACCGGAACTGTGCACAGTGCTCCGAGTGTGGTCTACCCGAGGGAATACAGCGACAGGAACTGTGCTCAGTGCTCCGAGTGTGGTCTAAACGAGGGATACGGAGACTGGAACTGGGCGCATTGCTCCCAGTGTGGTCTAACCGAGGGATACGGAGATATGAACTGGGCACAGTGCTCCGAGTGTGGTCTAACCGAGGGATACAGAGACCTTAACTATGCACTGTGCTCCGATTGCGGACTAACCAAAGGAAACGGAGACCGGAACTGCGCACAGTGCACCGAGTGTCGTCTAACTGAGGTATATGGAGATTAGAACGGTGCACAGTGCTCCGAGTGAGGTTTAACCGAGGAATATGGAGACTAGAACTGTGCACAGTGCTCCGAGTGTGTCTAACCGAGGGGATACAGAGACAGGAACAGTGTACAGTGCTCCGAGCGTGGTCTAACTGAGGGGATACGGAGACAGGAACTGTGCACAGTGCTTCGGTTGTGGTCCAACCGAGGGATACAGGGACAGGAACTGTGCACAGTGCTCCGAGTGTTGACTAACCGAGGGATAAGAGACAGGAATGTGCACAGTGATACGAGTGTGGTCGAACCAAGGGATATGTACACCGAAACGGTGCACAGTGCTCCGAGTGTGGTCTAACTGAGGGACACGGAGAAAGGAACTGTGCACAGTGCTCCGAGTGTGGTCTAACTGAGGGATACAGAGACAGGAACTGTGCACAGTGCTCCGAGTCTTGACTAACCGAGGGATAAAAGACAGGAATGTGCACAGTGATCCGAGTGTGGTCTAACTGAGGGCATACAGAGACCGGAACTGTGCACAGTGCTCCGAGTGTGGTCTAACAGAGGGATACAGAGACCAGAACTGTGCACAGTGCTCCGAGTGTGGTCTGACCGAGGGATACGGAGACTGGAACTGTGCACAGTGCTCCGATTGTGGTCTAACCGAGGGATACGGAGACAGGACTGTGCACAGTGATCCGAGTGTGGTCTAACTGAGGGATACGGAGACCACGTCTGTGCACAGTGCTCCAAGTGTGGTCTAACCAAGGGATATAGTGAATAGAAATATGTACAATACTCCGAGTGTGATCTCACTGAGGGGTATGGAGACTACAACTATGCACTGTGCTCCGAGTGTAGTCTGACCGAGGGATATGGAGATCAGAGCTGTGTCCTAGAACGAAAGGCCATAGTCTTAGTCTAAGAGGTGGTAGATTTAAATCAGAAATGAGGAGAAATTACTTTTCTCTAAGGGCCGTGAATCTGTGGAATTCACATCCTCACAGTGCAGTGGATGCTGGGTGCTGAATAAATTTAAGGAGGAGACAGACAGATATTTAATTAGCAACAGGGTGAAAGGTTATGGGGAGAGGGTGGGAAATTGGAGTTGAGGCCGGAATGAGAATCTTATGTTCTTATGTTCACAGAGATCAGAGTGTTGTCTAACCAGGTATACAGAAAGCGGAACAGTGCACAGTGCTCCGAGTGTGGTCTAAGGCAGGGATACGGAGACAGGAACAGTGAACAGTGCTCCGAGTGTGGTCTAACCGAGGGTTAATGAGACAGGAACTGTGCACAGTGCTCTGGCTGTGGTCTAACCGAGGGATACGGAGACAGGAACAGTGTACAGCGCTCCGAGTGTGGTCTAACCGAGGGATACGGAGACCGGAACTGTGCACAGTGCTCTGGGTGTGGTCTAACTGAGGGATATGGAGACAGAAACTGCGCACAATGCTCCAAGTGTGGTCTAACTGAGGGATAAGGCGACAGGAACTGTGCACAGTGCTCTGAATGTGGTCTAACCGAGGGATACGGAGGCAGGAACAGTGTACAGTGCTCCGAGTGTGGTCTAACCAAGGGATATAGAGACAGGAAATGTGCACAGTGATCCGAGTGTGGATAACCGAGGGATTCGGAGACAGGAACTGTGCACAGTGCTCTGACTGTGGTCTAACCGAGGGATACGGAGACAGGAACAGTGTACAGCGCTCCGAGTGTGGTCTAACCGAGGGATACGGAGACCGGAACTGTGCACAGTGCTCCGGGTGTGGTCTAACTGAGGGATATGGAGACAGGAACTGCACACAAGGCTCCAAGTGTGGTCTAACTGTGGGATAAGGCGACAGGAACTGTGCACAGTGCTCTGACTGTGGTCTAACCGAGGGATACAGAGGCAGGAACAGTGTACAGTGCTCCGAGTGTGGTCTAACCGAGGGATATAGAGACAGGAAATGTGCACAGTGATCCGAGTGTGGATAACCGAGGGATACGGAGACAGGAACTGTGCACAGTGCTCCGAGTGTGGTCTAACAGAGGGATACAGAGACAGGAACTGTGCACAGTGCTCCGAGTGCGGATAACCAAGGGATAAGAGACAGGAATGTGCACAGCGATCCGAGTGTGGTCTAACCAAGGGATATGCAGACCGGAAATGTGCACAGTGCTCCGAGTGTGGTCTAACAGGGATACGGAGACCAGAACTGTGCACAGTGCTCCGGGTGTGGTCTAACAGAGGCATACAGAGACAGGAACTGTGCACAGTGATCCGAGCGTTGACTAACCGAGGGATAAGAGACAAGAATGTGCACAGTGATCCGAGTGTGGTCTAACCAAGGGATATTCAGACCGGAACTGCGTACAGTGCTCCGGGTGTGGTCTAACTGAAGGGTATGGAGACAGGAACAGCGCACAATGCTGCAAGTGTGGTCTAACTGAGGGATAAGGCGACAGGAACTGTGCACAGTGCTCTTGACTGTGGTCTAACCGAGGGATACGGAGGCAGGAACAGTGTACAGTGCTCCGAGTGTGGTCTAACCGAGGGATATAGAGACAGGAAATGTGCACAGTGATCCGAGTGTGGATAACCGAGGGATACGGAGACAGGAACTGTGCACAGTGCTCTGAGTGTGGCCTAACCGAGGGATACGGAGACCGGAACTGTGCACTGTGCTCCGAGTGTGGTCTAACAGAGGGATACAGAGACAGGAACTGTGCACAGTGCTCCGAGTGCGGATAACCGAGGGATAAGAGACAGGAATGTGCACAGCGTTCCGAGTGTGGTCTGACCAAGGGATATGCAGACCGGAAATGTGCACAGTGCTCCGAGCGTGGTCTAACAGGGATACGGAGACCAGAACTGTGCACAGTGCTCCGGGTGTGGTCTAACAGAGGCATACAGAGACAGGAACTGTGCACAGTGATCCGAGTGTTGACTAACCGAGGGATAAGAGACAAGAATGTGCACAGTGATCCGAGTGTGGTCTAACCAAGGGATATGCAGACCAGAACTGTGTACAGTGTTCCGGTCTAACTGAGGGATACGGAGACCGGAACTGCGCACAGTGCTCCGAGTGTTGACTAACCGAGGGATTAGAGACAGGAATGTGCACAGTGATCTGAGTGTGGTCTAACTGAGGGATACGGAAACAGGATCTGTGCACTGTGCTCCGAGCGTGGTCTAACTGAGGGGATACAGAGACCGGAACTGTGCACAGTGCTCCAAGTGCGGTCTAACCGAGGGGATACGGAGACAGGAACTGTGCACAATGCTCCGAGTGTGGTCTACCCAAGGGTTACGGAGACAGCAACTGTGCACAGTGCTCCGAGTGTGGTCTAACCGAGGGATACGGAGACAGGAACTGTGCACAGTGCTCCGAGTGTGGTCGAACCGAGAAATACGGAGACAGGAACTATGCACAGTGCTCCGAGTGTGGTCTAACTGAGGGGATAAAGAGACCGGAACTGTGCCCAGTGCTCCGAATGTGGTCTAACCGAGGGGATACAGAGACCGGAACTGTGCACAGTGCTCCGAGTGTGGTCTTCCCGAGGGATAAGGAGACAGGAACTGTGCACAGTGTTCCGAGTGTGCTCTAACTGAGGAATTCGGAGATCGGAACTATGCACAGTGCTCCAAGTGTGGTTTAAGCGAGGGATATGGATACTAGAACTGTGCACAGTGCTCCGTCTGTGATGTAACTGAGGGATACAGAGACAGGAATTGTGCCAGGGCTCCGACTGTGGTCTAACTGAGTGATACGGAGACAGGAACTGTGCACAGTGCTCCGAATGTGGTCTAACAGAGGGATACAGAGACAGGAACTATGCACAGTGCTCCGAGTGTTGACTAACCGAGGGTTAAGAGAAATGAATGTGCACAGTGATCCGGGTATGGTCTAATCAAGGGATATGCAGACTGGAACTGTGCACAGTGCTCTGAGTGTGGTCTAACTGAGGGATACAGAGACAGGAACTGTGCACAGTGCTCCGAGTCTTGACTAACCGAGGGATAAAAGTCAGGAATGTGCACAGTGATCCGAGTGTGGTCTAACCAAGGTATATGCAGACCGGAACTGTGCACAGTGCTCCGAGTGTGGTCTAACTGAGGGCATACAGAGACCGGAACTGTGCACAGTGCTCTGAGTGTGGTCTAACAGAGGGATACAGAGACCAGAACTGTGCACAGTGCTCCGAATGTGGTCTGACCGAGGGATACGGAGACTGGAACTGTGCACAGTGCTCCGATTGTGGTCTAACCGAGGGATACGGAGACAGGACTGTGCACAGTGCTCCGAGTGTGGTCTAACTGAGAGATACGGAGACCAGAACTGTGCACAGTGCTCCGAGTGTGGTCTGACCAAGGGATACGGAGACTGGAACTGTGCACAGTGCTCCGAGTGTGGTCTAACTGAGGGGATACAGCGAGCGGAACTGTGCACAGTGCTCCGAGTGTGGTCTAACAGAGCAATACAGAGACTGGAACTGTGCACAGTGCTCCAAGTGTGGTCTAACTGAGGGATATGGAGACCACGTCTGTGCACAGTGCTCCAAGTGTGGTCTAACCAAGGGATATGGTGAATAGAAATATGTACAATACTCCGAGTGTGATCTCACTGAGGGATATGGAGACTACAACTATGCACTGTGCTCCGAGTGTAGTCTGACCGAGGGATATTGAGATCAGAGCTGTCTCCAAGAACGAGAGGCCATAGTCTTAGTCTAAGAGGTGGTAGATTTAAATCAGAGATGAGGAGAAATTACTTTTCTCTAAGGGCCGTGAATCTGTGGAATTCACTACCTCACAGTGCAGTGGATGCCGGGTGCTGAATAAATTAAAGGAGGAGATAGACAGATTTTTAATTAGCAACGGGGTGAACGGTTATGGGGAGAGGGTGGGAAATTGGAGTTGAGGCCGGAATGAGAATCTTATGTTCTTATGTTCACAGAGATCAGAGTGTTGTCTAACCAGGTATACAGAAAGCGGAACAGTGCACAGTGCTCCGAGTGTGGTCTAAGGCAGGGATACGGAGACAGGAACAGTGAACAGTGCTCCGAGTGTGGTCTAACCGAGGGTTAATGAGACAGGAACTGCGTACAGTGCTCCGGGTGTGGTCTAACTGAGGGATAAGGAGGCTGGAACTGTGCACAGTGCTCCGGATGTGGTCTAACTGAGGGATATGGAGACAGGAACAGCGCACAATGCTCCAAGTGTGGTCTAACTGAGGGATAAGGCAACAGGAACTGTGCACAATGCTCTGACTGTGGTCTAACCGAGGGATACGGAGGCAGGAACAGTGTACAGTGCTCCGAGTGTGGTCTAACCGAGGGATATAGAGACAGGAAATGTGCACAGTGATCCGAGTGTGGATAACCGAGGGATACGGAGATAGGAACTGTGCACAGTGCTCTGAGTGTGGCCTAACCGAGGGATACGGAGACCGGAACTGTGCACTGTGCTCCGAGTGTGGTCTAACAGAGGGATACAGAGACAGGAACTGTGCACAGTGCTCTGAGTGCATATAACCGAGGGATAAGAGACAGGAATGTGCACAGCGATCCGAGTGTGGTCTGACCAAGGGATATGCAGACCGGAAATGTGCACAGTGCTCCGAGTGTGGTCTAACAGGGATACGGAGACCGGAACTGTGCACAGTGCTCCGGGTGTGGTCTAACAAAGGCATACAGAGACAGGAACTGTGCACAGTGATCCGAGTGTTGACTAACCGAGGGATAAGAGACAAGAATGTGCACAGTGATCCGAGTGTGGTCTAACCAAGGGATATGCAGACCAGAACTGTGTACAGTGTTCCGGTCTAACTGAGGGATACGGAGACCGGAACTGCGCACAGTGCTCCGAGTGTTGACTAACCGAGGGATTAGAGACAGGAATGTGCACAGTGATCTGAGTGTGGTCTAACTGAGGGATACGGAAACAGGATCGGTGCACTGTGCTCCGAGCGTGGTCTAACTGAGGGGATACAGAGACCGGAACTGTGCACAGTGCTCCAAGTGCGGTCTAACCGAGGGGATACGGAGACAGGAACTGTGCACAATGCTCCGAGTGTGGTCTACCCAAGGGTTACGGAGACAGCAACTGTGCACAGTGCTCCGAGTGTGGTCTAACCGAGGGATACGGAGACAGGAACTGTGCACAGTGCTCCGAGTGTGGTCGACCCGAGAAATACGGAGACAGGAACTATGCACAGTGCTCCGAGTGTGGTCTAACTGAGGGGATAAAGAGACCGGAACTGTGCCCAGTGCTCCGAATGTGGTCTAACCGAGGGGATACAGAGACCGGAACTGTGCACAGTGCTCCGAGTGTGGTCTTCCCGAGGGATAAGGAGACAGGAACTGTGCACAGTGTTCCAAGTGTGCTCTAACTGAGGAATTCGGAGATCGGAACTATGCACAGTGCTCCAAGTGTGGTTTAAGCGAGCGATATGGATACTAGAACTGTGCACAGTGCTCCGTCTGTGATGTAACTGAGGGATACAGAGACAGGAATTGTGCCAGGGCTCCGACTGTGGTCTAACTGAGTGATACGGAGACAGGAACTGTGCACAGTGCTCCGAATGTGGTCTAACAGAGGGATACAGAGACAGGAACTATGCACAGTGCTCCGAGTGTTGACTAACCGAGGGTTAAGAGAAATGAATGTGCACAGTGATCCGGGTATGGTCTAATCAAGGGATATGCAGACTGGAACTGTGCACAGTGCTCCGAGTGTGGTCTAACTGAGGGATACAGAGACAGGAACTGTGCACAGTGCTCCGAGTCTTGACTAACCGAGGGATAAAAGTCAGGAATGTGCACAGTGATCCGAGTGTGGTCTAACCAAGGTATATGCAGACCGGAACTGTGCACAGTGCTCCGAGTGTGGTCTAACTGAGGGCATACAGAGACCGGAACTGTGCACAGTGCTCTGAGTGTGGTCTAACAGAGGGATACAGAGACCAGAACTGTGCACAGTGCTCCGAATGTGGTCTGACCGAGGGATACGGAGACAGGAACTGTGCACAGTGCTCCGATTGTGGTCTAACCGAGGGATACGGAGACAGGACTGTGCACAGTGCTCCGAGTGTAGTCTAACTGAGAGATACGGAGACCAGAACTGTGCACAGTGCTCCGAGTGTGGTCTGACCAAGGGATACGGAGACTGGAACTGTGCACAGTGCTCCGAGTGTGGTCTAACTGAGGGGATACAGCGAGCGGAACTGTGCACAGTGCTCCGAGTGTGGTCTAACAGAGCAATACAGAGACTGGAACTGTGCACAGTGCTCCAAGTGTGGTCTAACTGAGGGATATGGAGACCACGTCTGTGCACAGTGCTCCAAGTGTGGTCTAACCAAGGGATATGGTGAATAGAAATATGTATAATACTCCGAGTGTGATCTCACTGAGGGATATGGAGACTACAACTATGCACTGTGCTCCGAGTGTAGTCTGACCGAGGGATATTGAGATCAGAGCTGTCTCCAAGAACGAGAGGCCATAGTCTTAGTCTAAGAGGTGGTAGATTTAAATCAGAGATGAGGAGAAATTACTTTTCTCTAAGGGCCGTGAATCTGTGGAATTCACTACCTCACAGTGCAGTGGATGCCGGGTGCTGAATAAATTAAAGGAGGAGATAGACAGATTTTTAATTAGCAACGGGGTGAAAGGTTATGGGGAGAGGGTGGGAAATTGGAGTTGAGGCCGGAATGAGAATCTTATGTTCTTATGTTCACAGAGATCAGAGTGTTGTCTAACCAGGTATACAGAAAGCGGAACAGTGCACAGTGCTCCGAGTGTGGTCTAAGGCAGGGATACGGAGACAGGAACAGTGAACAGTGCTCCGAGTGTGGTCTAACCGAGGGTTAATGAGACAGGAACTGCGTACAGTGCTCCGGGTGTGGTCTAACTGAGGGATAAGGAGGCTGGAACTGTGCACAGTGCTCCGGATGTGGTCTAACTGAGGGATATGGAGACAGGAACAGCGCACAATGCTCCAAGTGTGGTCTAACTGAGGGATAAGGCAACAGGAACTGTGCACAATGCTCTGACTGTGGTCTAACCGAGGGATACGGAGGCAGGAACAGTGTACAGTGCTCCGAGTGTGGTCTAACCGAGGGATATAGAGACAGGAAATGTGCACAGTGATCCGAGTGTGGATAACCGAGGGATACGGAGATAGGAACTGTGCACAGTGCTCTGAGTGTGGCCTAACCGAGGGATACGGAGACCGGAACTGTGCACTGTGCTCCGAGTGTGGTCTAACAGAGGGATACAGAGACAGGAACTGTGCACAGTGCTCTGAGTGCATATAACCGAGGGATAAGAGACAGGAATGTGCACAGCGATCCGAGTGTGGTCTGACCAAGGGATATGCAGACCGGAAATGTGCACAGTGCTCCGAGTGTGGTCTAACAGGGATACGGAGACCAGAACTGTGCACAGTGCTCCGGGTGTGGTCTCACAGAGGCATACAGAGACAGGAACTGTGCACAGTGATCCGAGTGTTGACTAACCGAGGGATAAGAGACAAGAATGTGCACAGTGATCCGAGTGTGGTCTAACCAAGGGATATGCAGACCAGAACTGTGTACAGTGTTCCGGTCTAACTGAGGGATACGGAGACCGGAATTGCGCACAGTGCTCCGAGTGTTGACTAACCGAGGGATTAGAGACAGGAATGTGCACAGTGATCTGAGTGTGGTCTAACTGAGGGATACGGAAACAGGATCTGTGCACTGTGCTCCGAGCGTGGTCTAACTGAGGGGATACAGAGACCGGAACTGTGCACAGTGCTCCAAGTGCGGTCTAACCGAGGGGATACGGAGACAGGAACTGTGCACAGTGCTCCGAGTGTGGTCTAACCGAGGGATACGGAGACAGGAACTGTGCACAGTGCTCCGAGTGTGGTCGAACCGAGAAATACGGAGACAGGAACTATGCACAGTGCTCCGAGTGTGGTCTAACTGAGGGGATAAAGAGACCGGAACTGTGCCCAGTGCTCCGAATGTGGTCTAACCGAGGGGATACAGAGACCGGAACTGTGCACAGTGCTCCGAGTGTGGTCTAACAGAGGGATACAGAGACAGGAACTGTGCACAGTGCTCTGAGTGCATATAACCGAGGGATAAGAGACAGGAATGTGCACAGCGATCCGAGTGTGGTCTGACCAAGGGATATGCAGACCGGAAATGTGCACAGTGCTCCGAGTGTGGTCTAACAGGAATACGGAGACCAGAACTGTGCACAGTGCGCCGAGTGAGGTCCAACCGAGGGATACAGAGACAGGAACTGTGCACAGTGATCCGAGTGTTGACTAACCGAGGGATAAGAGACAAGAATGTGCACAGTGATCCGAGTGTGGTCTAACCAAGGGATATGCAGACCGGAACTGCGTACAGTGCTCCGGGTGTGGTCTAACTGAGGGATAAGGAGGCTGGAACTGTGTACAGTGCTCCAGGTGTGGTCTAACCGAGGGAAATGGGAACCAGAACTGTGCACAGTGCTCCAAGTGTGGTCTAACCAAGGGATACAGAGACAGGAACTGTGCACAGTGCTCCGAGTGTGGTCTTACCAAGGGATACGGAGAGAGGAACTGGGAACAGTGCTCCAAGTGTGGTCTGACCGAGGGGATACAGAGACCGGAACGGTGCACAGTGCTCCGAGTGTGGTCAAACCGCACGAAACAGAGACAGGAACTGTGCACAGTGCTCCGAGTGTGGTCTAACCGAGGGATATAGAGACAGGAAATGTGCACAGTGATCCGAGTGTGGATAACCGAGGGATACGGAGATAGGAACTGTGCACAGTGCTCTGAGTGTGGCCTAACCGAGGGATACAGAGACAGGAACTGTGCACAGTGCTCTGAGTGCATATAACCGAGGGATAAGAGACAGGAATGTGCACAGCGATCCGAGTGTGGTCTGACCAAGGGATATGCAGACCGGAAATGTGCACAGTGCTCCGAGTGTGGTCTAACAGGGATACGGAGACCAGAACTGTGCACAGTGCTCCGAGTGAGGTCCAACCGAGGGATACAGAGACAGGAACTGTGCACAGTGATCCGAGTGTTGACTAACCGAGGGATAAGAGACAAGAATGTGCACAGTGATCCGAGTGTGGTCTAACCAAGGGATATGCAGACCGGAACTGCGTACAGTGCTCCGGGTGTGGTCTAACTGAGGGATAAGGAGGCTGGAACTGTGTACAGTGCTCCAGGTGTGGTCTAACCAAGGGATACAGAGACAAGAACTGTGCACAGTGCTCCAAGTGTGGTCTAACCAAGGGATACAGAGACAGGAACTGTGCACAGTGCTCCGAGTGTGGTCTTACCAAGGGATACGGAGAGAGGAACTGGGAACAGTGCTCCAAGTGTGGTCTAACCGAGGGGATACAGAGACCGGAACGGTGCACAGTGCTCCGAGTGTGGTCAAACCGCACGAAACAGAGACAGCAACTGTGCACAGTGCTCCGAGTGTGGTCTAACCGAGGGATACTGAGACAGGAACTGTGCACAGTGCACCGAGTGTGGTCTAACCGAGGAATACGGAGACAGGAAATGGGCACAGTGCTCCAAGTGTGTCTAACCGAGGGGATACAGAGACAGGAACTGTGTACAGTGCTCCGAGTGTGGTCTAACCGAGGGATACGGAGAACGGAACTGAGCACAGTGCTCCGAGTGTGGTCTAACCGAGGGATACAGAGACCGGAACTGTGCACAGTGCTCCGAGTGTGGTCTAACTGAGGAATATGAAGACTAGAACTGTGCACAGTGCTCCGAGTGTGGTTAACCGAGGGATACGGAGATCGGAACTGCGCAAAGTTCTCCGAGTGTGTCTAACCGAGGGGATACCGAGACCGGAACTGTGCACAGTGCTCCGAGTGTGGTCTACCCGAGGGAATACAGCGACAGGAACTGTGCTCAGTGCTCCGAGTGTGGTCTAAACGAGGGATACGGAGACTGGAACTGGGCGCATTGCTCCCAGTGTGGTCTAACCGAGGGATACGGAGATATGAACTGGGCACTGTGCTCCGAGTGTGGTCTAACCGAGGGATACAGAGACCTTAACTATGCACTGTGCTCCGATTGCGGACTAACCAAAGGAAACGGAGACCGGAACTGCGCACAGTGCACCGAGTGTCGTCTAACTGAGGTATATGGAGATTAGAACGGTGCACAGTGCTCCGAGTGAGGTTTAACCGAGGAATATGGAGACTAGAACTGTGCACAGTGCTCCGAGTGTGTCTAACCGAGGGGATACAGAGACAGGAACAGTGTACAGTGCTCCGAGCGTGGTCTAACTGAGGGGATACGGAGACAGGAACTGTGCACAGTGCTTCGGTTGTGGTCCAACCGAGGGATACAGGGACAGGAACTGTGCACAGTGCTCCGAGTGTTGACTAACCGAGGGATAAGAGACAGGAATGTGCACAGTGATACGAGTGTGGTCGAACCAAGTGATATGTACACCGAAACGGTGCACAGTGCTCCGCGTGTGGTCTAACAGAGGGATACAGAGACAGGAACTGTGTACAGTGCTCCGAGTCTTGACTAACCGAGGGATAAAAGACAGGAATGTGCACAGTGATCCGAGTGTGGTCTAACCAAGGTATATGCAGACCGGAACTGTGCACAGTGCTCCGAGTGTGGTCTAACTGAGGGCATACAGAGACCGGAACTGTGCACAGTGCTCTGAGTGTGGTCTAACAGAGGGATACAGAGACCAGAACTGTGCACAGTACTCCGAATGTGGTCTGACCGAGGGATACGGAGACTGGAACTGTGCACAGTGCTCCGATTGTGGTCTAACCGAGGGATACGGATACAGGACTGTGCACAGTGCTCCGAGTGTGGTCTAACTGAGAGATACGGAGACCAGAACTGTGCACAGTGCTCCGAGTGTGGTCTGACCAAGGGATACGGAGACTGGAACTGTGCACAGTGCTCCGAGTGTGGTCTAACTGAGGGGATACAGCGAGCGGAACTGTGCACAGTGCTCCGAGTGTGGTCTAACAGAGCAATACAGAGACTGGAACTGTGCACAGTGCTCCAAGTGTGGTCTAACTGAGGGATATGGAGACCACGTCTGTGCACAGTGCTCCAAGTGTGGTCTAACCAAGGGATATGGTGAATAGAAATATGTATAATACTCCGAGTGTGATCTCACTGAGGGATATGGAGACTACAACTAGGCACTGTGCTCCGAGTGTAGTCTGACCGAGGGATATTGAGATCAGAGCTGTCTCCAAGAACGAGAGGCCATAGTCTTAGTCTAAGAGGTGGTAGATTTAAATCAGAGATGAGGAGAAATTACTTTTCTCTAAGGGCCGTGAATCTGTGGAATTCACTACCTCACAGTGCAGTGGATGCCGGGTGCTGAATAAATTAAAGGAGGAGATAGACAGATTTTTAATTAGCAACGGGGTGAAAGGTTATGGGGAGAGGGTGGGAAATTGGAGTTGAGGCCGGAATGAGAATCTTATGTTCTTATGTTCACAGAGATCAGAGTGTTGTCTAACCAGGTATACAGAAAGCGGAACAGTGCACAGTGCTCCGAGTGTGGTCTAAGGCAGGGATACGGAGACAGGAACAGTGAACAGTGCTCCGAGTGTGGTCTAACCGAGGGTTAATGAGACAGGAACTGCGTACAGTGCTCCGGGTGTGGTCTAACTGAGGGATAAGGAGGCTGGAACTGTGCACAGTGCTCCGGATGTGGTCTAACTGAGGGATATGGAGACAGGAACTGCGCACAATGCTCCAAGTGTGGTCTAACTGAGGGAAAAGGCAACAGGAACTGTGCACAATGCTCTGACTGTGGTCGAACCGAGGGATACGGAGGCAGGAACAGTGTACAGTGCTCCGAGTGTGGTCTAACCGAGGGATATAGAGACAGGAAATGTGCACAGTGATCCGAGTGTGGCCTAACCGAGGGATACGGAGATAGGAACTGTGCACAGTGCTCTGAGTGTGGCCTAACCGAGGGATACAGAGGCAGGAACTGTGCACAGTGCTCTGAGTGCATATAACCGAGGGATAAGAGACAGGAATGTGCACAGCGATCCGAGTGTGGTCTGACCAAGGGATATGCAGACCGGAAATGTGCACAGTGCTCCGAGTGTGGTCTAACAGGGATACGGAGACCAGAACTGTGCACAGTGCTCCGAGTGAGGTCCAACCGAGGGATACAGAGACAGGAACTGTGCACAGTGATCCGAGTGTTGACTAACCGAGGGATAAGAGACAAGAATGTGCACAGTGATCCGAGTGTGGTCTAACCAAGGGATATGCAGACCGGAACTGCTTACAGTGCTCCGGGTGTGGTCTAACTGAGGGATAAGGAGGCTGGAACTGTGCACAGTGCTCCAGGTGTGGTCTAACCGAGGGATATGGGAACCAGAACTGTGCACAGTGCTCCAAGTGTGGTCTAACTGAGGGACACGGAGAAAGGAACTGTGCACAGTGCTCCGAGTGTGGTCTAACAGAGGGATACAGAGACAGGAACTGTGCACAGTGCTCCGACTGTTGACTAACTTAGGGATAAGAGACAGGAATGTGCACAGTGATCCGAGTGTTGACTAACCGAGGGATAAGAGACAAGAATGTGCACAGTGATCCGAGTGTGGTCTAACCAAGGGATATGCAGACCGGAACTGCTTACAGTGCTCCGGGTGTGGTCTAACTGAGGGATAAGGAGGCTGGAACTGTGCACAGTGCTCCAGGTGTGGTCTAACCGAGGGATATGGGAACCAGAACTGTGCACAGTGCTCCAAGTGTGGTCTAGCTGAGGGACACGGAGAAAGGAACTGTGCACAGTGCTCCGAGTGTGGTCTAACAGAGGGATACAGAGACAGGAACTGTGCACAGTGCTCCGACTGTTGACTAACTTAGGGATAAGAGACAGGAATGTGCACAGTGATCCGAGTGAGGTCTAACCAAGGGATATGCAGACCGGAACTGCGTACAGTGCTCCGGCTGTGGTCTAACTGAGGGATACGGTGACCAGAACTGTGCACAGTGCTCCGAGTGTGGTCTAACTGAGGGATACGGTGACCAGAACTGTGCACAGTGCTCCGAGTGTTGACTAACCATGGGATAAGAGACAAGAATGTGCACAGTGATCCGAGTGTGGTCTAACCAAGGGATATGCAGACCAGAACTGTGTACAGTGTTCCGGGTGTGGTCTAACTGAGAGATACGGAGACCGGAACTGTGTACAGTGTTCCGGGTGTGGTCTAACTGAGGGATACGGAGACAGGAAGTGAGCACAGTGCTCCGAGTGTGGTCTAACTGAGGGATACAGAGAAAGGAACTGAGCTCAGTGCTCCGAGTGTGGTCTAACTGAGGGATACAGAGACAGGAACTGAGCACAGTGCTCCGAGTGTGGTCTAACTGAGGGATACAGTGACAGGAACTGTGCACAGTGCTCCGAGTGTGGTCTAACCGAGGGATACGGAGACCGGAACTGTGCACAGTGCGCCGAGTGTTGACTAACCGAGGGATAAAAGACAGGAATGTGCACAGGGATCTGAGTGTGGTCTAAACAAGCGACATGCAGACCGGAACTGCGTATAGTGCTCAGGCTGTTGTCTAACTGAGGGATACGGAGACCGGAACTGTGCACAGTGCTCCGAGTGTGTCTATCCGAGGGGATACAGAGACTGGAACTGTGCACAGTGCTCCGAGTGAGGTCTAACTGAGGGATACGGAAACAGGAACTGTGCCCTGTGCTCCGAGTGTCGTCTAACTGAGGGGAAACAGAGACCGGAACTGTGCACAGTGCTCCAAGTGCGGTCTAACCGAGGGGTTACGGAGACAGGAACTGTGCACAATCCTCCGAGTGTGGTCTACCCAAGGGTTACGGAGACAGCAACTGTGCACAGTGCTCCGAGTGTGGTCTAACTGAGGGATACGGAGACAGGAACTGTGCTCAGTACTCCGAGTGTGGTCTAACCGAGGGTTACGGAGACCGGAACTATGCCCAGTGCTCCGAATGTGGTCTAATTGAGGGGATACAGAGACCGGAACTGTGCACAGTGCTCCGAGTGTGGTCTTCCCGAGGGATACGGAGACAGGAACTGTGCACAGTGTTCCGAGTGTGGTCTGACTGAGGAATTCGGAGATCGGAACTATGCACCGTGCTCCAAGTGTGGTTTAAGCGAGGGATATGGATACTAGAACTGTGCACAGTGCTCCGTCTGTGATCTAACTGAGGGATACAGAGACAGGAATTGTGCCAGGGCTCCGACTGTAGTCTAACTGAGTGATACGGAGACAGGAACTGTGCACAGTGCTCCGAATGTGGTCTAACAGAGGGATACAGAGACAGGAACTATGCACAGTGCTCCGAGTGTTGACTAACTGAGGGTTAAGAGAAATGAATGTGCACAGTGATCCGAGTGTGGTCTAATCAAGGGATATGCAGACCGGAACTGTGCACAGTGCTCCGAGTGTGGTCTAACTGAGGGATACAGAGACAGGAACTGTGCACAGTGCTCCGAGTGTGGTCTAACTGAGGGATACAGAGACAGGAACTGTGCACAGTGCTCCGGATGTGGTCTAACTGAGGGATATGGAGACAGGAACTGTGCACAATGCTCCAAGTGTGGTCTAACTGAGGGATAAGGCAACAGGAACTGTGCACAATGCTCTGACTGTGGTCTAACCGAGGGATACGGAGGCAGGAACAGTGTACAGTGCTCCGAGTGTGGTCTAACCGAGGGATATAGAGACAGGAAATGTGCACAGTGATCCGAGTGTGGATAACCGAGGGATACGGAGATAGGAACTGTGCACAGTGCTCTGAGTGTGGCCTAACCGAGGGATACGGAGATCGGAACTGTGCACTGTTCTCCGAGTGTGGTCTAACAGAGGGATACAGAGACAGGAACTGTGCACAGTGCTCTGAGTGCATATAACCGAGGGATAAGAGACAGGAATGTGCACAGCGATCCGAGTGTGGTCTGACCAAGGGATATGCAGACCGGAAATGTGCACAGTGCTCCGAGTGTGGTCTAACAGGGATACGGAGACCAGAACTGTGCACAGTGCTCCGGGTGTGGTCTAACAGAGGCATACAGAGACAGGAACTGTGCACAGTGATCCGAGTGTTGACTAACCGAGGGATAAGAGACAAGAATGTGCACAGTGATCCGAGTGTGGTCTAACCAAGGGATATGCAGACCGGAACTGCGTACAGTGCTCCGGGTGTGGTCTAACTGAGGGATAAGGAGGCTGGAACTGTGCACAGTGCTCCAGGTGTGGTCTAACCGAGGGATATGGGAACCAGAACTGTGCACAGTGCTCCGAGTGTGGTCTAACCAAGGGATACAGAGACAGGAACTGTGCACAGTGCTCCGAGTGTGGTCTTACCGAGGGATACGGAGAGAGGAACTGGGAACAGTGCTCCAAGTGTGGTCTAACCGAGGGGATACAGAGACCGGAACGGTGCACAGTGCTCTGAGAGTGGTCAAACCGCACGAAACAGAGACAGGAACTGTGCACAGTGCTCCGAGTGTGGTCTAACCGAGGGATACTGAGACAGGAACTGTGCACAGTGCACCGAGTGTGGTCTAACCGAGGAATACGGAGACAGGAAATGGGCACAGTGCTCCAAGTGTGTCTAACCGAGGGGATACAGAGACAGGAACTGTGTACAGTGCTCCGAGTGTGGTCTAACCGAGGGATACGGAGAACGGAACTGAGCACAGTGCTCCGAGTGTGGTCTAACCGAGGGATACAGAGACCGGAACTGGGCACAGTGTGCCGAGTGACGTCTAACCGATGGATACGGAGACTGGAACTGTGCACAGTGCTCCGAGTGTGGTCTAACTGAGGTATATGGAGATTAGAAGGGTGCACAGTGCTCCGAGTGTGGTCTAACTGAGGAATATGAAGACTAGAACTGTGCACAGTGCTCCGAGTGTGGTTAACCGAGGGATACGGAGATCGGAACTGCGCAAAGTTCTCCGAGTGTGTCTAACCGAGGGGATACCGAGACCGGAACTGTGCACAGTGCTCCGAGTGTGGTCTACCCGAGGGAATACAGCGACAGGAACTGTGCTCAGTGCTCCGAGTGTGGTCTAAACGAGGGATACGGAGACTGGAACTGGGCGCATTGCTCCCAGTGTGGTCTAACTGAGGGATACGGAGATATGAACTGGGCACAGTGCTCCGAGTGTGGTCTAACCGAGGGATACAGAGACCTTAACTATGCACTGTGCTCCGATTGCGGACTAACCGAAGGAAACGGAGACCGGAACTGCGCACAGTGCACCGAGTGTCGTCTAACTGAGGTATATGGAGATTAGAACGGTGCACAGTGCTCCGAGTGAGGTTTAACCGAGGAATATGGAGACTAGAACTGTGCACAGTGCTCCGAGTGTGTCTAACCGAGGGGATACAGAGACAGGAACAGTGTACAGTGCTCCGAGCGTGGTCTAACTGAGGGGATACGGAGACAGGAACTGTGCACAGTGCTTCGGTTGTGGTCCAACCGAGGGATACAGGGACAGGAACTGTGCACAGTGCTCCGAGTGTTGACTAACCGAGGGATAAGAGACAGGAATGTGCACAGTGATACGAGTGTGGTCGAACCAAGGGATATGTACACCGAAACGGTGCACTGTGCTCCGAGCGTGGTCTAACTGAGGGGATACAGAGACCGGAACTGTGCACAGTGCTCCAAGTGCGGTCTAACCGAGGGGATACGGAGACAGGAACTGTGCACAATGCTCCGAGTGTGGTCTACCCAAGGGTTACGGAGACAGCAACTGTGCACAGTGCTCCGAGTGTGGTCTAACCGAGGGATACGGAGACAGGAACTGTGCACAGTGCTCCGAATGTGGTCGAACCGAGAAATACGGAGACAGGAACTATGCACAGTGCTCCGAGTGTGGTCTAACCGAGGGGATAAAGAGACCGGAACTGTGCCCAGTGCTCCGAATGTGGTCTAACCGAGGGGATACAGAGACCGGAACTGTGCACAGTGCTCCGAGTGTGGTCTTCCCGAGGGATAAGGAGACAGGAACCGTGCACAGTGTTCCGAGTGTGCTCTAACTGAGGAATTCGGAGATCGGAACTATGCACAGTGCTCCAAGTGTGGTTTAAGCGAGGGATATGGATACTAGAACTGTGCACAGTGCTCCGTCTGTGATGTAACTGAGGGATACAGAGACAGGAATTGTGCCAGGGCTCCGACTGTGGTCTAACTGAGTGATACGGAGACAGGAACTGTGCACAGTGCTCCGAATGTGGTCTAACAGAGGGATACAGAGACAGGAACTATGCACAGTGCTCCGAGTGTTGACTAACCGAGGGTTAAGAGAAATGAATGTGCACAGTGATCCGGGTATGGTCTAATCAAGGGATATGCAGACTGGAACTGTGCACAGTGCTCCGAGTGTGGTCTAACTGAGGGATACAGAGACAGGAACTGTGCACAGTGCTCCGAGTCTTGACTAACCGAGGGATAAAAGTCAGGAATGTGCACAGTGATCCGAGTGTGGTCTAACCAAGGTATATGCAGACCGGAACTGTGCACAGTGCTCCGAGTGTGGTCTAACTGAGGGCATACAGAGACCGGAACTGTGCACAGTGCTCTGAGTGTGGTCTAACAGAGGGATACAGAGACCAGAACTGTGCACAGTGCTCCGAATGTGGTCTGACCGAGGGATACGGAGACAGGAACTGTGCACAGTGCTCCGATTGTGGTCTAACCGAGGGATACGGAGACAGGACTGTGCACAGTGCTCCGAGTGTGGTCTAACTGAGAGATACGGAGACCAGAACTGTGCACAGTGCTCCGAGTGTGGTCTGACCAAGGGATACGGAGACTGGAACTGTGCACAGTGCTCCGAGTGTGGTCTAACTGAGGGGATACAGCGAGCGGAACTGTGCACAGTGCTCCGAGTGTGGTCTAACAGAGCAATACAGAGACTGGAACTGTGCACAGTGCTTCAAGTGTGGTCTAACTGAGGGATATGGAGACCACGTCTGTGCACAGTGCTCCAAGTGTGGTCTAACCAAGGGATATGGTGAATAGAAATATGTACAATACTCCGAGTGTGATCTCACTGAGGGATATGGAGACTACAACTAGGCACTGTGCTCCGAGTGTAGTCTGACCGAGGGATATTGAGATCAGAGCTGTCTCCAAGAACGAGAGGCCATAGTCTTAGTCTAAGAGGTGGTAGATTTAAATCAGAGATGAGGAGAAATTACTTTTCTCTAAGGGCCGTGAATCTGTGGAATTCACTACCTCACAGTGCAGTGGATGCCGGGTGCTGAATAAATTAAAGGAGGAGATAGACAGATTTTTAATTAGCAACGGGGTGAAAGGTTATGGGGAGAGGGTGGGAAATTGGAGTTGAGGCCGGAATGAGAATCTTATGTTCTTATGTTCACAGAGATCAGAGTGTTGTCTAACCAGGTATACAGAAAGCGGAACAGTGCACAGTGCTCCGAGTGTGGTCTAAGGCAGGGATACGGAGACAGGAACAGTGAACAGTGCTCCGAGTGTGGTCTAACCGAGGGTTAATGAGACAGGAACTGCGTACAGTGCTCCGGGTGTGGTCTAACTGAGGGATAAGGAGGCTGGAACTGTGCACAGTGCTCCGGATGTGGTCTAACTGAGGGATATGGAGACAGGAACAGCGCACAATGCTCCAAGTGTGGTCTAACTGAGGGATAAGGCAACAGGAACTGTGCACAATGCTCTGACTGTGGTCTAACCGAGGGATACAGAGACCGGAACTGTGCACAGTGCTCCGAGTGTGGTTAACCGAGGGATACGGAGATCGGAACTGCGCAAAGTTCTCCGAGTGTGTCTAACCGAGGGGATACCGAGACCGGAACTGTGCACAGTGCTCCGAGTGTGGTCTACCCGAGGGAATACAGCGACAGGAACTGTGCTCAGTGCTCCGAGTGTGGTCTAAACGAGGGATACGGAGACTGGAACTGGGCGCATTGCTCCCAGTGTGGTCTAACCGAGGGATACGGAGATATGAACTGGGCACTGTGCTCCGAGTGTGGTCTAACCGAGGGATACAGAGACCTTAACTATGCACTGTGCTCCGATTGCGGACTAACCGAAGGAAACGGAGACCGGAACTGCGCACAGTGCACCGAGTGTCGTCTAACTGAGGTATATGGAGATTAGAACGGTGCACAGTGCTCCGAGTGAGGTTTAACCGAGGAATATGGAGACTAGAACTGTGCACAGTGCTCCGAGTGTGTCTAACCGAGGGGATACAGAGACAGGAACAGTGTACAGTGCTCCGAGCGTGGTCTAACTGAGGGGATACGGAGACAGGAACTGTGCACAGTGCTTCGGTTGTGGTCCAACCGAGGGATACAGGGACAGGAACTGTGCACAGTGCTCCGAGTGTTGACTAACCGAGGGATAAGAGACAGGAATGTGCACAGTGATACGAGTGTGGTCGAACCAAGGGATATGTACACCGAAACGGTGCACAGTGCTCCGAGTGTGGTCTAACTGAGGGACACAGAGAAAGGAACTGTGCACAGTGCTCCGAGTGTGGTCTAACAGAGGGATACAGAGACAGGAACTGTGCACAGTGCTCCGAGTGTGGTCTAACAGAGGGATACAGAGACAGGAACTGTGCACAGTGCTCCGACTGTTGACTAACTTAGGGATAAGAGACAGGAATGTGCACAGTGATCCGAGTGAGGTCTAACCAAGGGATATGCAGACCGGAACTGCGTACAGTGCTCCGGCTGTGGTCTAACTGAGGGATATGGTGACCAGAACTGTGCACAGTGCTCCGAGTGTGGTCTAACTGAGGGATACGGTGACCAGAACTGTGCACAGTGCTCCGAGTGTGGTCTAACAGAGGGATACAGAGACAGGAACTGTGCACAGTGCTCCGAGTGTTGACTAACCGTGGGATAAGAGACAAGAATGTGCACAGTGATCCGAGTGTGGTCTAACCAAGGGATATGCAGACCAGAACTGTGTACAGTGTTCCGGGTGTGGTCTAACTGAGGGATACGGAGACAGGAACTGAGCACAGTGCTCCGAGTGTGGTCTAACTGAGGGATACAGAGACAGGAACTGAGCACAGTGCTCCGAGTGTGGTCTAACTGAGGGATACAGAGACAGGAACTGAGCACAGTGCTCCGAGTGTGGTCTAACTGAGGGATACAGTGACAGGAACTGTGCACAGTGCTCCGAGTGTGGTCTAACCGAGGGATACGGAGACCGGAACTGTGCACAGTGCGCCGAGTGTTGACTAACCGAGGGATAAAAGACAGGAATGTGCACAGGGATCTGAGTGTGGTCTAAACAAGCGACATGCAGACCGGAACTGCGTATAGTGCTCAGGCTGTTGTCTAACTGAGGGATACGGAGACCGGAACTGTGCACAGTGCTCCGAGTGTGTCTATCCGAGGGGATACAGAGACTGGAACTGTGCACAGTGCTCCGAGTGAGGTCTAACTGAGGGATACGGAAACAGGAACTGTGCACTGTGCTCCGAGCGTCGTCTAACTGAGGGGAAACAGAGACCGGAACTGTGCACAGTGCTCCAAGTGCGGTCTAACCGAGGGGTTACGGAGACAGGAACTGTGCACAATCCTCCGAGTGTGGTCTACCCAAGGGTTACGGAGACAGCAACTGTGCACAGTGCTCCGAGTGTGGTCTAACTGAGGGTTACGGAGACCGGAACTATGCCCAGTGCTCTGAATGTGGTCTAACTGAGGGGATACAGAGACCGGAACTGTGCACAGTGCTCCGAGTGTGGTCTTCCCGAGGGATACGGAGAAAGGAACTGTGCACAGTGTTCCGAGTGTGGTCTGACTGAGGAATTCGGAGATCGGAACTATGCACCGTGCTCCAAGTGTGGTTTAAGCGATGGATATGGATACTAGAACTGTGCACAGTGCTCCGTCTGTGATCTAACTGAGGGATACAGAGACAGGAATTGTGCCAGGGCTCCGTCTGTGGTCTAACAGAGGGATACAGAGACAGGAACTATGCACAGTGCTCCGAGTGTTGACTAACTGAGGGTTAAGAGAAATGAATGTGCACAGTGATCCGAGTGTGGTCTAATCAAGGGATATGCAGACCGGAACTGTGCACAGTGCTCCGAGTGTGGTCTAACTGAGGGATACAGAGACAGGAACTGTGCACAGTGCTCCGAGTGTGGTCTAACTGAGGGATACAGAGACAGGAACTGTGCACAGTGCTCCGGATGTGGTCTAACTGAGGGATATGGAGACAGGAACTGTGCACAATGCTCCAAGTGTGGTCTAACTGAGGGATAAGGCAACAGGAACTGTGCACAATGCTCTGACTGTGGTCTAACCGAGGGATACGGAGGCAGGAACAGTGTACAGTGCTCCGAGTGTGGTCTAACCGAGGGATATAGAGACAGGAACTGTGCACAGTGCTCCGAGTGTGGTCTAACAGAGGGATACAGAGACAGGAACTGTGCACAGTGCTCCGACTGTTGACTAACTTAGGGATAAGAGACAGGAATGTGCACAGTGATCCGAGTGAGGTCTAACCAAGGGATATGCAGACCGGAACTGCGTACAGTGCTCCGGGTGTGGTCTAACTGAGGGATAAGGAGGCTGGAACTGTGCACAGTGGTCCAGGTGTGGTCTAACCGAGGGATATGGGAACCAGAACTGTGCACAGTGCTCCAAGTGTGGTCTAACTGAGGGACACGGAGAAAGGAACTGTGCACAGTGCTCCGAGTGTGGTCTAACAGAGGGATACAGAGACAGGAACTGTGCACAGTGCTCCGAGTGTGGTCTAACAGAGGGATACAGAGACAGGAACTGTGCACAGTGCTCCGACTGTTGACTAACTTAGGGATAAGAGACAGGAATGTGCACAGTGATCCGAGTGAGGTCTAACCAAGGGATATGCAGACCGGAACTGCGTACAGTGCTCCGGCTGTGGTCTAACTGAGGGATACGGTGACCAGAACTGTGCACAGTGCTCCGAGTGTGGTCTAACTGAGGGATACGGTGACCAGAACTGTGCACAGTGCTCCGAGTGTGGTCTAACAGAGGGATACAGAGACTGGAACTGTGCACAGTGCTCCGAGTGAGGTCTAACTGAGGGATACGGAAACAGGAACTGTGCACTGTGCTCCGAGTGTCGTCTAACTGAGGGGAAACAGAGACCGGAACTGTGCACAGTGCTCCAAGTGCGGTCTAACCGAGGGGTTACGGAGACAGGAACTGTGCACAATCCTCCGAGTGTGGTCTACCCAAGGGTTACGGAGACAGCAACTGTGCACAGTGCTCCAAGTGTGGTCTAACTGAGGGATACGGAGACAGGAACTGTGCTCAGTTCTCCGAGTGTGGTCTAACCGAGGGTTACGGAGACCGGAACTATGCCCAGTGCTCCGAATGTGGTCTAACTGAGGGGATACAGAGACCGGAACTGTGCACAGTGCTCCGAGTGTGGTCTTCCCGAGGGATACGGAGACAGGAACTGTGCACAGTGTTCCGAGTGTGGTCTGACTGAGGAATTCGGAGATCGGAACTATGCACAGTGCTCCAAGTGTGGTTTAAGCGAGGGATATGGATACTAGAACTGTGCACAGTGCTCCGTCTGTGATCTAACTGAGGGATACAGAGACAGGAATTGTGCCAGGGCTCCGACTGTAGTCTAACTGAGTGATACGGAGACAGGAACTGTGCACAGTGCTCCGAATGTGGTCTAACAGAGGGATACAGAGACAGGAACTATGCACAGTGCTCCGAGTGTTGACTAACTGAGGGTTAAGAGAAATGAATGTGCACAGTGATCCGAGTGTGGTCTAATCAAGGGATATGCAGACCGGAACTGTGCACAGTGCTCCGAGTGTGGTCTAACTGAGGGATACAGAGACAGGAACTGTGCACAGTGCTCCGAGTGTGGTCTAACTGAGGGATACAGAGACAGGAACTGTGCACAGTGCTCCGAGTCTTGACTAACCGAGGGATAAAAGACAGGAATGTGCACAGTGATCCGAGTGTGGTCTAACCAAGGTATATGCAGACCTGAACTGTGCACAGTGCTCCGAGTGTGGTCTAACAGAGGGATAGAGAGACCAGAACTGTGCACTGTGCTCTGAGTGTGGTCTAACCGAGGGATACGGAGACCCGAACTGTGCACAGTGCTCCGGGTGTGGTCTAACTGAGGGATATGGAGACAGGAACTGCGCACAGTGCTGCAAGTGTGCTCTAACTGTGGGATAAGGCGACAGGAACTGTGCACAGTGCTCTGACTGTGGTCTAACCGAGCGATACGGAGGCAGGAACAGTGTACAGTGCTCCGAGTGTGGTCTAACCGAGGGATATAGAGACAGGAAATGTGCACAGTGATCCGAGTGTGGTCTAACAGAGGGATACAGAGACAGGAACTGTGCACAGTGCTCCGAGTGTGGATAACCGAGGGATAAGAGACAGGAATGTGCACAGCGATCCGAGTGTGGTCTAACCAAGGGATATGCAGACCTGAAATGTGCACTGTGCTCCAAGTGTGGTCTAACAGGGATACGGAGACCAGAACTGTGCACAGTTCTCCGGGTGTGGTCTAACAGAGGCATACAGAGACAGGAACTGTGCACAGTGCTCCGAGTGTTGACTAACCGAGGGATAAGAGACAAGAATGTGCACAGTGATCCGAGTGTGGTCTAACCAAGGGATATGCAGACCGGAACTGCGTACAGTGCTCCGGGTGTGGTCTAACTGAGGGATAAGGAGGCTGGAACTGTGCACAGTGCTCTGGGTGTGGTCTAACTGAGGGATATGGAGACAGGAACTGCGCACAATGCAGCAAGTGTGGTCTAACTGAGGGATAAGGCGACAGGAACTGTGCACAGTGCTCTGACTGTGGTCTAACCAAGGGATACGGAGGAAGGAACAGTGTACAGTGCTCCGAGTGTGGTCTAACCGAGGGATATAGAGACAGGAAATGTGCACAGTGATCCGAGTGTGGATAACCGAGGGATACGGAGACAGGAACTGTGCACAGTGCACTGAGTGTGGCCTAACCGAGGGATACGGAGACCGGAACTGTGCACTGTGCTCCGAGTGTGGTCTAACAGAGGGATACAGAGACAGGAACTGTGCACTGTGCTCCGAGTGTGGTCTAACAGAGAGATACGGAGACAGGAACTGTGCACAGTGCTCCGAGTGCAGATAACCGAGGGATAAGAGACAGGAATGTGCACAGTGCTCCGAGTGTGGTCTAACAGGGATACGGAGACCAGAACTGTGCACAGTGCTCCGAGTGTGGTCTAACCAAGGGATACGGAGAGAGGAACTGGGAACAGTGCTCCAAGTGTGGTCTAACCGAGGGGATACAGAGACCGGAACGGTGCACAGTGCTCCGAGTGTGGTCAAACCGCACGAAACAGAGACAGCAACTGTGCACAGTGCTCCGAGTGTGGTCTAACCGAGGGATACTGAGACAGGAACTGTGCACAGTGCACCGAGTGTGGTCTAACCGAGGAATACGGAGACAGGAAATGGGCACAGTGCTCCAAGTGTGTCTAACCGAGGGGATACAGAGACAGGAACTGTGTACAGTGCTCCGAGTGTGGTCTAACCGAGGGATACGGAGAACGGAACTGAGCACAGTGCTCCGAGTGTGGTCTAACCGAGGGATACAGAGACCGGAACTGTGCACAGTGCTCCGAGTGTGGTCTAACTGAGGAATATGAAGACTAGAACTGTGCACAGTGCTCCGAGTGTGGTTAACCGAGGGATACGGAGATCGGAACTGCGCAAAGTTCTCCGAGTGTGTCTAACCGAGGGGATACCGAGACCGGAACTGTGCACAGTGCTCCGAGTGTGGTCTACCCGAGGGAATACAGCGACAGGAACTGTGCTCAGTGCTCCGAGTGTGGTCTAAACGAGGGATACGGAGACTGGAACTGGGCGCATTGCTCCCAGTGTGGTCTAACCGAGGGATACGGAGATATGAACTGGGCACTGTGCTCCGAGTGTGGTCTAACCGAGGGATACAGAGACCTTAACTATGCACTGTGCTCCGATTGCGGACTAACCGAAGGAAACGGAGACCGGAACTGCGCACAGTGCACCGAGTGTCGTCTAACTGAGGTATATGGAGATTAGAACGGTGCACAGTGCTCCGAGTGAGGTTTAACCGAGGAATATGGAGACTAGAACTGTGCACAGTGCTCCGAGTGTGTCTAACCGAGGGGATACAGAGACAGGAACAGTGTACAGTGCTCCGAGCGTGGTCTAACTGAGGGGATACGGAGACAGGAACTGTGCACAGTGCTTCGGTTGTGGTCCAACCGAGGGATACAGGGACAGGAACTATGCACAGTGCTCCGAGTGTTGACTAACCGAGGGATAAGAGACAGGAATGTGCACAGTGATACGAGTGTGGTCGAACCAAGTGATATGTACACCGAAACGGTGCACAGTGCTCCGCGTGTGGTCTAACAGAGGGATACAGAGACAGGAACTGTGTACAGTGCTCCGAGTCTTGACTAACCGAGGGATAAAAGACAGGAATGTGCACAGTGATCCGAGTGTGGTCTAACCAAGGTATATGCAGACCGGAACTGTGCACAGTGCTCCGAGTGTGGTCTAACTGAGGGCATACAGAGACCGGAACTGTGCACAGTGCTCTGAGTGTGGTCTAACAGAGGGATACAGAGACCAGAACTGTGCACAGTGCTCCGAATGTGGTCTGACCGAGGGATACGGAGACTGGAACTGTGCACAGTGCTCCGATTGTGGTCTAACCGAGGGATACGGATACAGGACTGTGCACAGTGCTCCGAGTGTGGTCTAACTGAGAGATACGGAGACCAGAACTGTGCACAGTGCTCCGAGTGTGGTCTGACCAAGGGATACGGAGACTGGAACTGTGCACAGTGCTCCGAGTGTGGTCTAACTGAGGGGATACAGCGAGCGGAACTGTGCACAGTGCTCCGAGTGTGGTCTAACAGAGCAATACAGAGACTGGAACTGTGCACAGTGCTCCAAGTGTGGTCTAACTGAGGGATATGGAGACCACGTCTGTGCACAGTGCTCCAAGTGTGGTCTAACCAAGGGATATGGTGAATAGAAATATGTATAATACTCCGAGTGTGATCTCACTGAGGGATATGGAGACTACAACTAGGCACTGTGCTCCGAGTGTAGTCTGACCGAGGGATATTGAGATCAGAGCTGTCTCCAAGAACGAGAGGCCATAGTCTTAGTCTAAGAGGTGGTAGATTTAAATCAGAGATGAGGAGAAATTACTTTTCTCTAAGGGCCGTGAATCTGTGGAATTCACTACCTCACAGTGCAGTGGATGCCGGGTGCTGAATAAATTAAAGGAGGAGATAGACAGATTTTTAATTAGCAACGGGGTGAAAGGTTATGGGGAGAGGGTGGGAAATTGGAGTTGAGGCCGGAATGAGAATCTTATGTTCTTATGTTCACAGAGATCAGAGTGTTGTCTAACCAGGTATACAGAAAGCGGAACAGTGCACAGTGCTCCGAGTGTGGTCTAAGGCAGGGATACGGAGACAGGAACAGTGAACAGTGCTCCGAGTGTGGTCTAACCGAGGGTTAATGAGACAGGAACTGCGTACAGTGCTCCGGGTGTGGTCTAACTGAGGGATAAGGAGGCTGGAACTGTGCACAGTGCTCCGGATGTGGTCTAACTGAGGGATATGGAGACAGGAACTGCGCACAATGCTCCAAGTGTGGTCTAACTGAGGGAAAAGGCAACAGGAACTGTGCACAATGCTCTGACTGTGGTCGAACCGAGGGATACGGAGGCAGGAACAGTGTACAGTGCTCCGAGTGTGGTCTAACCGAGGGATATAGAGACAGGAAATGTGCACAGTGATCCGAGTGTGGCCTAACCGAGGGATACGGAGATAGGAACTGTGCACAGTGCTCTGAGTGTGGCCTAACTGAGGGATACAGAGGCAGGAACTGTGCACAGTGCTCTGAGTGCATATAACCGAGGGATAAGAGACAGGAATGTGCACAGCGATCCGAGTGTGGTCTGACCAAGGGATATGCAGACCGGAAATGTGCACAGTGCTCCGAGTGTGGTCTAACAGGGATACGGAGACCAGAACTGTGCACAGTGCTCCGAGTGAGGTCCAACCGAGGGATACAGAGACAGGAACTGTGCACAGTGATCCGAGTGTTGACTAACCGAGGGATAAGAGACAAGAATGTGCACAGTGATCCGAGTGTGGTCTAACCAAGGGATATGCAGACCGGAACTGCTTACAGTGCTCCGGGTGTGGTCTAACTGAGGGATAAGGAGGCTGGAACTGTGCACAGTGCTCCAGGTGTGGTCTAACCGAGGGATATGGGAACCAGAACTGTGCACAGTGCTCCAAGTGTGGTCTAACTGAGGGACACGGAGAAAGGAACTGTGCACAGTGCTCCGAGTGTGGTCTAACAGAGGGATACAGAGACAGGAACTGTGCACAGTGCTCCAACTGTTGACTAACTTAGGGATAAGAGACAGGAATGTGCACAGTGATCCGAGTGAGGTCTAACCAAGGGATATGCAGACCGGAACTGCGTACAGTGCTCCGGCTGTGGTCTAACTGAGGGATACGGTGACCAGAACTGTGCACAGTGCTCCGAGTGTGGTCTAACTGAGGGATACGGTGACCAGAACTGTGCACAGTGCTCCGAGTGTTGACTAACCATGGGATAAGAGACAAGAATGTGCACAGTGATCCGAGTGTGGTCTAACCAAGGGATATGCAGACCAGAACTGTGTACAGTGTTCCGGGTGTGGTCTAACTGAGAGATACGGAGACCGGAACTGTGTACAGTGTTCCGGGTGTGGTCTAACTGAGGGATACGGAGACAGGAACTGAGCACAGTGCTCCGAGTGTGGTCTAACTGAGGGATACAGAGACAGGAACTGAGCACAGTGCTCCGAGTGTGGTCTAACTGAGGGATACAGTGACAGGAACTGTGCACAGTGCTCCGAGTGTGGTCTAACCGAGGGATACGGAGACCGGAACTGTGCACAGTGCGCCGAGTGTTGACTAACCGAGGGATAAAAGACAGGAATGTGCACAGGGATCTGAGTGTGGTCTAAACAAGCGACATGCAGACCGGAACTGCGTATAGTGCTCAGGCTGTTGTCTAACTGAGGGATACGGAGACCGGAACTGTGCACAGTGCTCCGAGTGTGTCTATCCGAGGGGATACAGAGACTGGAACTGTGCACAGTGCTCCGAGTGAGGTCTAACTGAGGGATACGGAAACAGGAACTGTGCACTGTGCTCCGAGTGTCGTCTAACTGAGGGGAAACAGAGACCGGAACTGTGCACAGTGCTCCAAGTGCGGTCTAACCGAGGGGTTACGGAGACAGGAACTGTGCACAATCCTCCGAGTGTGGTCTACCCAAGGGTTACGGAGACAGCAACTGTGCACAGTGCTCCGAGTGTGGTCTAACTGAGGGATACGGAGACAGGAACTGTGCTCAGTACTCCGAGTGTGGTCTAACCGAGGGTTACGGAGACCGGAACTATGCCCAGTGCTCCGAATGTGGTCTAACTGAGGGGATACAGAGACCGGAACTGTGCACAGTGCTCCGAGTGTGGTCTTCCCGAGGGATACGGAGACAGGAACTGTGCACAGTGTTCCGAGTGTGGTCTGACTGAGGAATTCGGAGATCGGAACTATGCACCGTGCTCCAAGTGTGGTTTAAGCGAGGGATATGGATACTAGAACTGTGCACAGTGCTCCGTCTGTGATCTAACTGAGGGATACAGAGACAGGAATTGTGCCAGGGCTCCGACTGTAGTCTAACTGAGTGATACGGAGACAGGAACTGTGCACAGTGCTCCGAATGTGGTCTAACAGAGGGATACAGAGACAGGAACTATGCACAGTGCTCCGAGTGTTGACTAACTGAGGGTTAAGAGAAATGAATGTGCACAGTGATCCGAGTGTGGTCTAATCAAGGGATATGCAGACCGGAACTGTGCACAGTGCTCCGAGTGTGGTCTAACTGAGGGATACAGAGACAGGAACTGTGCACAGTGCTCCGAGTGTGGTCTAACTGAGGGATACAGAGACAGGAACTGTGCACAGTGCTCCGAGTCTTGACTAACCGAGGGATAAAAGACAGGAATGTGCACAGTGATCCGAGTGTGGTCTAACCAAGGTATATGCAGACCTGAACTGTGCACAGTGCTCCGAGTGTGGTCTAACAGAGGGATAGAGAGACCAGAACTGTGCACTGTGCTCTGAGTGTGGTCTAACCGAGGGATACGGAGACCCGAACTGTGCACAGTGCTCCGGGTGTGGTCTAACTGAGGGATATGGAGACAGGAACTGCGCACAGTGCTGCAAGTGTGCTCTAACTGTGGGATAAGGCGACAGGAACTGTGCACAGTGCTCTGACTGTGGTCTAACCGAGCGATACGGAGGCAGGAACAGTGTACAGTGCTCCGAGTGTGGTCTAACCGAGGGATATAGAGACAGGAAATGTGCACAGTGATCCGAGTGTGGTCTAACAGAGGGATACAGAGACAGGAACTGTGCACAGTGCTCCGAGTGTGGATAACCGAGGGATAAGAGACAGGAATGTGCACAGCGATCCGAGTGTGGTCTAACCAAGGGATATGCAGACCGGAAATGTGCACAGTGCTCCAAGTGTGGTCTAACAGGGATACGGAGACCAGAACTGTGCACAGTTCTCCGGGTGTGGTCTAACAGAGGCATACAGAGACAGGAACTGTGCACAGTGCTCCGAGTGTTGACTAACTGAGGGATAAGAGACAAGAATGTGCACAGTGATCCGAGTGTGGTCTAACCAAGGGATATGCAGACCGGAACTGCGTACAGTGCTCCGGGTGTGGTCTAACTGAGGGATAAGGAGGCTGGAACTGTGCACAGTGCTCTGGGTGTGGTCTAACTGAGGGATATGGAGACAGGAACTGCGCACAATGCAGCAAGTGTGGTCTAACTGAGGGATAAGGCGACAGGAACTGTGCACAGTGCTCTGACTGTGGTCTAACCAAGGGATACGGAGGAAGGAACAGTGTACAGTGCTCCGAGTGTGGTCTAACCGAGGGATATAGAGACAGGAAATGTGCACAGTGATCCGAGTGTGGATAACCGAGGGATACGGAGACAGGAACTGTGCACAGTGCACTGAGTGTGGCCTAACCGAGGGATACGGAGACCGGAACTGTGCACTGTGCTCCGAGTGTGGTCTAACAGAGGGATACAGAGACAGGAACTGTGCACTGTGCTCCGAGTGTGGTCTAACAGAGAGATACGGAGACAGGAACTGTGCACAGTGCTCCGAGTGCAGATAACCGAGGGATAAGAGACAGGAATGTGCACAGTGCTCCGAGTGTGGTCTAACAGGGATACGGAGACCAGAACTGTGCACAGTGCTCCGAGTGTGGTCTAACCAAGGGATATGCAGACCGGAACTGCGTACAGTGCTCCGGGTGTGGTCTAACTGAGGGATAAGGAGGCTGGAACTGTGCAAAGTGCTCCGAGTGTGGTCTAACCGAGGAATATGGAGACGAGAACTGTGCACAGTGCTCCGAGTGTGGTTAACCCAGGGATACGGAGACCGGAACTGCACACAGTGCTCCACGTGTGTCTTACTGAGGGATAAATAGACCGGAACTGTGCACAGTGCTCTGGGTGTGGTCTAACCGAGGGATATGGAAACCAGAACTGTGCACAGTGCTCCGAGTGTGGTCTAACCGAGGGATACGGAGACAGGAACTGTGCACAGTGCTCCGAGTGTGGTCTTACCGAGGGATACGGAGACAGGAACTGGGAACAGTGCTCCAAGTGTGGTCTAACCGAGGGGATACAGAGACCGGAACTGTGCACAGTGCTCCGAGTGTGGTCGAACCGCAGGAAACAGAGACAGGAACTGTGCACAGTGCTCCGAGTGTGGTCTAACAGGGATACGGAGACCAGAACTGTGCACAGTGCTCCGAGTGTGGTCTAACCAAGGGATATGCAGACCGGAACTGCGTACAGTGCTCCGGGTGTGGTCTAACTGAGGGATAAGGAGGCTGGAACTGTGCAAAGTGCTCCGAGTGTGGTCTAACCGAGGAATATGGAGACGAGAACTGTGCACAGTGCTCCAAGTGTGTCTAACCGAGGGGATACAGAGACAGGAACTGTGTACAGTGCTCCGAGTGTGGTCTAACCGAGGGATACGGAGAACGGAACTGAGCACAGTGCTCCCAGTGAGGTCTAACCGAGGGATACAGAGACCGGAACTGGGCACAGTGTGCCGAGTGTCGTCTAACCGATCGATACGGGGACTGGAACTGTGCACAGTGCTCCGAGTGTGGTCTAACAGAGGTATATGGAGATTAGAATGGTGCACAGTGCTCCGAGTGTGGTCTAACTGAGGAATATGAAGACTAGAACTGTGCACAATTCTCCGAGTGTGGTTAACCGAGGGATATGGAGATCGGAACTGCGCACAGTGCTCCGAGTGTGTCTAACCGAGGGGATACCGAGACCGGAACTGTGCACAGTGCTCCGAGTGTGGTCTAACCGAGGGGTTACAGAGACCGGAACTGTGCACAGTGCTCCGAGTGAGGTCTACCCGAGGGTTACATTGACAAGAACTATGCATAGTGCTCCGAGTGTGGTCTAACCGAGGGATACGGAGACCAGAACAGGGCACCGTGCTCCGAGTGTGGTCTAACCAATGAATATAGCGACAGGAACTGTGCACAGTTCTCCGAGTGTGGTCTAACAGAGGGAATACAGCGACAGGAACTGTGCACAGTGCTCCGAGTGTGGTCTACCCGAGGGGATACAGCGACAGGAACTGTGCACAGTGCTCCGAGTGTGGTCTAAATGAGGGATACGGAGACAGGAACAGTGTACAGTGCTCCGAGCGTGGTCCAACTGAGGGGATACGGAGACAGGAACTGTGTATACTGCTCCGAGCGTTGTCTAACTGAGGGGATACAGA
This sequence comes from Isurus oxyrinchus, assembly GCA_026770705.1. Lineage (NCBI taxonomy): Eukaryota > Metazoa > Chordata > Chondrichthyes > Lamniformes > Lamnidae > Isurus > Isurus oxyrinchus. The sequence continues at coordinate 113,211 of JANJGN010000742.1, read as the reverse complement.
GACCGGAACTGTGCACAGTGCTCTGAGTGTGGTCTGCCCGAGGGGATACAGTGACAGGAACTGTGCACAGTGCTCCGAGTGTGGTCTAACCAAGGGATACAGAGACAGGCACTGTGCACAGTGCTCTGAGTGTGGTCGAACCGCAGGAAACAGAGACAGGAACTGTGCACAGTGCTCCGAGTGTGGTCTAACTGAGGGATACTGAGACAGGACTGTGCACAGTGCTCCGAGTGTGGTCGAACCGAGGGATACGGAGACAGGAACTGTGCACAGTGCTCCGAGTGTGGTCTAACCGAGGGATACGGAGATAGGAACTGGGCACAGTGCTCCGCGTGTGTCTGACCGAGGGGATACAGAGACAGGAACTGTGTACAGTCCTCCGAGTGTGGTCTAACCGAGGGATACGGAGACCGGAACTGAGCACAGAGATCCGAATGTGGTCTAACCGAGGGATACGGAGACAGGAACTGTGCACAGTGCTCCGAATGTGGTCTAACCGAGATATATGGAGATTAGAACGGTGCACAGCGCTCCGAGTGTGGTCTAACCGAGGAATGTGGAGACTAGAACTGTGCACAGTGCTCCGAGTGTGGTTAACCGAGGGATACGGAGACCGGAACTGCACACAGTGCTCCGAGTGTGTCTATCTGAGGGGATACAGAGACAGGAACTGTGTACAGTGCTCCGAGCGTGGTCTAACTGAGGGGATACAGAGACCGGAACTGGGCACAGTGCTCCGAGTGTGTCTAACCGAGGGGATACAGGGACAGGAACTGTGTACACTGCTCCGAGTGTGGTCTAACCGAGGGATACAGAGACCGGAACTGAGCACAGTGCTCCGAGTGTGGTCTAACCAAGGGATACGGAGAGAGGAACTGTGCACAGTGCTCCAAGTGTGGTCTAACCGAGATATATGGAGATTAGAACGGTGCACAGTGCTCCGAGTGTGTCTAACTGAGGGTATACAGAGACAGGAACTATGTACAGTGCTCCGAGCGTGGTCTAACTGTGGGGATACAGAGACCGGAACTGTGCACAGCGCTCCGAGTGTGGTCTAACTGAGGGATAAATAGACCGGAACTGTGCACAGTGCTCCGAGTGTGGTCTAACCGAGGGATATGGAAACCAGAACTGTGCACAGTGCTCAGACTGTGGTCTAACCGAGGGATACGGAGACAGGAACTGTGCACAGTGCTCCGAGTGTGGTCTAACCGAGGGGATACAGAGACCGGAAGTGTGCACAGTGCTCCGAGTGTGGTCGAACCGCAGGAAACAGAGACAAGAACTGTGCACAGTGCTCTGAGTGTGGTCTAACCAAGGGATACAGAGATAGGAACTGTGCACAGTGCTCCGAGTGTGGTCAAACCGAGGGATACGGAGACAGGAACTGGGCACTGTGCTCCGACTGTGTCTAACCGAGGGGATACAGAGACAGGAACTGTGTACAGTGCTCCGAGTGTGGTCTAACCGAGGGATACGGAGACCGGAACTGAGCCCAGTGCTCCCAGTGAGGTCTAACCAAGGGATACAGAGACCAGAACTGTGCACAGAGTGCCGAGTGTGGTCTAACCGAGGGATACGGAGACTGGAACTGTGCACAGTGCTCCGAGTGTGGTCTAGCTGAGATATATGGAGATTAGAATTGTGCACAGTGCTCCGATTGTGGTTAACCGAGGGATAAGGAGACCGGAACTGCGCACTGTGCTCCGAGTGTGTCTAACCGAGGGGATACCGAGACCGGAACTGTGCACAGTGCTCCGAGTGTGGTCTAACCGAGGGGTTACAGAGACCGGATCTGTGTACAATGCTCCGAGTGAGGTCTACCCGAGGGTTACGGAGACAGGAACTGTGCACAGTGCTCCGAGTGTGGTCTACCCGAGGGATACGGAGACCAGAACTGGGCACAGTGCTCCGAGTGTGGTCTAACTGAGGGGAGAAAGATACCGGAACTGTGCACAGTGCTCCGAGTGTGGGCTAACCGAGGGATACGGAGACAGGAACTGGGCACAGTGCTCCGAGTGTGTCTTACCGAGGGGATACAGAGACAGGAACTATGTACAGTGCTCCGAGTGTGGTCTAACCGAGGGATACGGAGACCGGAACTGAGCCCAGTGCTCCCAGTGAGGTCTAACCAAGGGATACAGAGACCAGAACTGTGCACAGAGTGCCGAGTGTGGTCTAACCGAGGGATACGGAGACTGGAACTGTGCACAGTGCTCCGAGTGTGGTCTAGCTGAGATATATGGAGATTAGAATTGTGCACAGTGCTCCGATTGTGGTTAACCGAGGGATAAGGAGACCGGAACTGCGCACTGTGCTCCGAGTGTGTCTAACCGAGGGGATACCGAGACCGGAACTGTGCACAGTGCTCCGAGTGTGGTCTAACCGAGGGGTTACAGAGACCGGATCTGTGTACAATGCTCCGAGTGAGGTCTACCCGAGGGTTACGGAGACAGGAACTGTGCACAGTGCTCCGAGTGTGGTCTACCCGAGGGATACGGAGACCAGAACTGGGCACAGTGCTCCGAGTGTGGTCTAACTGAGGGGAGAAAGATACCGGAACTGTGCACAGTGCTCCGAGTGTGGGCTAACCGAGGGATACGGAGACAGGAACTGGGCACAGTGCTCCGAGTGTGTCTTACCGAGGGGATACAGAGACAGGAACTATGTACAGTGCTCCGAGTGTGGTCTAACCGAGGGATACAGAGACCTTAACTATGCACTGTGCTCCGATTGCGGATAACCGAAGGAAACGGAGACCGGAACTGTGCACAGTGCTCCGAGTGAGGTCTAACCGAGGAATATGGAGACCAGAACTGTGCACAGTGCTCCGAGTGTGGTTAACCGAGAGATACGGAGACCGGAACTGCGCACAGTGCTCCAAGTGTGTCTAACCGACGGGATACAGAGACAGGAACTGTGTACAATGCTCCGAGCGTGGTCTAACTGAGGGGATACAGAGACCGGAACTGTGCACAGTGCTCCGAGTGTGGTCTAACCGAGGGTTAAAAAGACAGGAACTGAGCACAGTGCTCCTAGTGTGGTCTACCCGAGGGGATACAGCGACAGGAACTGAGCACAGTGCTCCGAGTGTGGTCTAACCGAGGGGAGACAGAGACCGGAACTGTGCACAGTGCTCCGTGTGTGGTCTAACTGAGGGATAAAGAGACCGGAACTGTGCACAGTGCTCCGAGTGTGGTCTAACCGAGGGGATACAGAGACCGGAAGTGTGCACAGTGCTCCGAGTGTGGTCGAACCGCAGGAAACAGAGACAGGAACTGTGCACAGTGCTCCGAGTGTGGTCTAACCAAGGGTTACGGAGATAGGAACTGTGCACAGTGCTCCGAGTGTGGTCAAACCGAGGGATACGGAGACAGGAACTGGGCACTGTGCTCCGACTGTGTCTAACCGAGGGGATACAGAGACCGGAACTATGCACAGTGCTCCGAGTGTTGTCTAACTGAGAGATACGGAGACTGGAACTGTGCACTGTGCTCCGAGTATGGTCTAACTGAGGTATACGGAGACTGGAACTGTGCACAATGCTCCGAGTGTGGTCTAACTGAGGGATACGGAGACCGGAACTGTGCATAGTGCTCCGAGTCTGGTCTTACTGAGGGATACGGAGATCGGAACTGAGCATAGTGCTCCGAGTCTGGTCTAACCGAGGGATAAGGAGCCCGGAAAATGCATAGTGCTCCGACTCCAGTTTCTAACTGAGGGATATGGAGACCGGAACTGTGCACAATGCTCCGAGTGTGGTCGAACCGCGGTATATGGAGATTCGAACGGTGCACAGTGCTCCGAGTGTGGTCTAACCGAGGAATAAGGAGACAGGAATTATGCACAGTGCTCCGAGTTTGGTTAATCGAGGGATACGGAGACTGGAACTGTGCACTGTGCTCCGAGTGTGGTCCAACTGAGGGAATACAGAGACCGGAACTGAGCACAGTGCTCCGAGTGTGGTCTAACCGAGAGGATACAGAGACCGGAACCGTGCACAGTTCTCCGAGTGTGGTCTAACTGAGAGATACGGAGACCGGAACTGTGCACAGTGCTCCGAGTGTGGTCTAACTGAGGGATAGGGAGACAGAAAGTGTGCGCAGTGCTCTGAGTGTGGTCGAACCGAGGGATATGGAGACCGGAACTGTGCACAGTGCTCCGAGTGAGGCCTAACCGAGGGATATGGAGACCGGAACTGTGCACAGTGCTCCGAGTGTGGGCTAACTGAGGGATACGGAGACAAGAACTGTGCACAGTGCTCCGAGTGTGGTTTCTGATCAAGAGATATGGAGACCGGAACTGTGCACAGTGCTCCGACTCTGGTTTCTAACTGACGGATATGGAGGCCAGAACTGTGCACAGTGCTCCGAGTGCGGTCTAACCAAGCGATATGGAGACCAGAAATGTGCAAAGCTTTCCGAGTGTGGTCTATCCGGGAGATGCAGAGACTGGAACTGTGCACAGTGCTCCGAGTGGGGTCTATCCGAGGGATACGGAGACAGGAACTGTGCACAGTGCTCCGAGTGTGGTCTAACCAAGCGATACGGAGACCGGAACTGGGCACAGTGCTCCAAGTGTGGTCTAAGCGATGCATACGGAGACAGGAACTGTGCACAGTGCTCCGAGTGTGGTCTAACCGATGGATACATAGACTGTAACTGTGCATAGTGCTCCAAGTGTGGTCTAACCGAGGGATATGGTGAACGGAACTGTGCAGAGTGCTCCGAGTGTGGTCTAACCGAGGGATATGGAGCCCGGAACTGTGCACAGTGCTCCGAGTGTGGTCTAACTGAGGGGATACAGAGACCGGATCTGTGCACAGTGCTCCGAGTGTGCTCTAACCGAGAGATACGGAGACCGGAACTGTGCACAGTGTTCCGAGTGTGGTCTAACTGAGGGATACGGAGACCGGAACTGTGCACAGTGCTCCAAGTGTGGTTTCTGACCGAGAGATATGGAAACCGGAACTGTGCACAGTGCTCCGAGTGTGGTCTAACCAAGCGATACGGAGACCGGAACTGTGCACAGTTCTCCGAGTGTGGTCTATCCGGGAGATATGGAGACTGGAACCGTGCACAGTGCTCTGGGTGGGGTCTATCTGAGGGATACGGAGACACGAACTGTGCACAGTGCTCCGAGTGTGGACTAACCTTGGGATATGGAGACTGGAATGGTGCACAGTGCTCCGAGTGTGGTCTAACTGAGGGATACGGAGACCAGAACTGTGCACAGTGCTCCGAGTGTGGTTTCTGACCGAGAGATATGGAGACCGGAACTGTGCACAGTGCTCTGACTCTGGTTTCTAACTGACGGATATGGAGACCGGAACAGTGCACAGTTCTCCGAGTGTGGTCTATCCAGGAGATGCGAGACTGGAACTGTGCACAGTGTTCCGAGTGTGGTCTAACCGAGGGATACGGAGACAGGTACTGTGCACTGTGCTCCGAGTGTTGTCTAACCGAGGGATACAGAGACAGGAACTGTGTACAGTGCTCCGAGTGTGGTCTAACCGAGGGTTCCGGGACAGGAACTGTGTACAGTGCTCCGAGTGTAGTCTCACCGAGGGTTATGCAGATCGGAACTGTGCATTGTGCTCCGAGTCTGTTCTAACTGAGGGATACGGAGATCGGAACTGTGCACACTGCTCCGAGTGTGGTCTAACCAAAGGATACGGAGACCGGAACTGTGCATAGTGCTCCGAGTCTGGTCGAACTGAGGGATACAGAGATCGGAACTGTGCACAGTGCTCCGAGTGTGGTCTAACCAAAGGATACGGAGACCGGAACTGTGCATAGTGCTCCGACTCCGGATTCTAACTGAGCGATATGGAGACCGGAACTGTGCACAGTGCTCGGTGCGTGGTCTAACTGAGGGATATGGAGATCGGAACTGTGCATAGTGCTCCGAGTCTGGTGTAACCGAGGGATATGGAACCGAGAACTGAGCACAGTGCTCCGACTCCGGATTCCAACTGAGCGATATGGAGACCGCAACTGTGCATAGTGCTCGGTTCGTGGTCTAACTGAGGGATACCGAGAAAGGAACTGTGCACAGTGCTGCGAGTGTGGTCTATCCGCGAGATACAGAGACCGGAACCATGCACAGTGCTCCGAGTGGGGTCTATCCGAGGGATACGGAGACAGGAACTGTGCACAGTGCTCCGAGTGTGGTCTAACCAAGCGATACGGAGACTGGAACTGGGCACAGTGCTCCGGGTGTGGTCTAACCGATGGATACGGAGACTATAACTGTGCATAGTGCTCCAAGTGTGGTCTAACCGATGGATACGTAGGCTGTAACTGTGCATAGTGCTCCAAGTGTGGTCTAACCGAGGGATACGGAGATCGGAACTGTGCACAGTCCTCCGAGTGTGGTCTGACCAAGGGATACGGACACTGGAACTGTGCACAGTGGTCCAAGTGTGGTCTAATTGTGGGATACGTAGACCAGGTCTGTGCACAGTGCTCCAAGTGTGGTCTAACCAAGGGATATGGTGAATAGAAATATGTACAATACTCCGAGTGTGATCTCACTGAGAGATATGGAGACTACAACTATGCACTGTGCTCCGAGTGTAGTCTGACCGAGGGATATGGAGATCAGAGCTGTCTCCAAGAACGAGAGGCCATAGTCTTAGTCTAAGAGGTGGTAGATTTAAATCAGAGATGAGGAGAAATTACTTTTCTCTAAGGGCCGTGAATCTGTGGAATTCACTACCTCACAGTGCAGTGGATGCCGGGTGCTGAATAAATATAAGGAGGAGATAGACAGATTTTTAATTAGCAACGGGGTGAAAGGTTATGGGGAGAGGGTGGGAAATTGGAGTTGAGGCCGGAATGAGAATCTTATGTTCATATGTTCACAGAGATCAGAGTGTGGTCTAACAGAGGGATAGAGAAAGCGGAACTGTGCATAGTGCTCCGAGTGTGGATAACCGAGGGATACGGAGACCGGAACTGTGCACAGTGCTCCGAGTGTGGTCTAACAGAGGGATACAGAGACAGGAACTGTGCACAGTGCTCCGAGTGTGGTCTAATCGAGGGATATGGAGAACGGAAGTGTGTACAGTGCTCCGAATGTGGTCTAACTGAGGTATACGGAGACTGGAACTGTGCACAGTGCTCCGAGTGTGGTCTAATCGAGGGATACGGAGACAGGAACTGTGCACAATGCTCCGAGTGTGGTCTAACTGGGAGATATGGAGACCAGAACTGTGCACTGTGCTCCGAGCGTGGTCTAACTGAGGGGATACAGAGACTGGATCTGTGCACAGTGCTACGAGTGTGGTCTAACCGAGGGGATACAGAGACCGGAACTGTGCAGAGTGCTCCGAACTGGTCCAACTGAGGGGATACAAAGACCGGATCTGTGCTCAGTGCTCCAAGTGTTGTCTAACCGAGGGGATACAGAGACCGGAACTATGCACAGTGCTCCGAGTATGGTTTAACTGAGGGGATACAGAGACCGGAACTGTGCACAGTGCTCCGAGTGTGGTTTAACCGAGGGGATACAGAGACCGGAACTGTGTACAGTGCTCCGAGTGTGGTCTAACCGAGGGATACGGAGACAGGAACTGTGCACAGTGCTCCGAGTGTGGTCTAACAGAGGGATACAGAGACAGGAACTGGGCACTGTGCTCCGACTGTGTCTAACCGAGGGGATACAGAGACCGGAACTAAGCACAGTGCTCCGAGTGTGGTCTAACTGAGAGATACGGAGACTGGAACTGTGCACTGTGCTCCGAGTATGGTCTAACTGAGGTATACGGAGACTGGAACTGTGCACAATGCTCCGAGTGTGGTCTAACTGAGGGATACGGAGACCGGAACTGTGCATAGTGCTCCGAGTCTGGTCTTACTGAGGGATACGGAGATCGGAACTGAGCATAGTGCTCCGAGTCTGGTCTAACCGAGGGATAAGGAGCCCGGAAAATGCATAGTGCTCCGACTCCAGTTTCTAACTGAGGGATATGGAGACCGGAACTGTGCACAATGCTCCGAGTGTGGTCGAACCGCGGTATATGGAGATTCGAACGGTGCACAGTGCTCCGAGTGTGGTCTAACCGAGGAATAAGGAGACAGGAATTATGCACAGTGCTCTGAGTTTGGTTAATCGAGGGATACGGAGACTGGAACTGTGCACTGTGCTCCGAGTGTGGTCCAACTGAGGGAATACAGAGACCGGAACTGAGCACAGTGCTCCGAGTGTGGTCTAACCGAGAGGATACAGAGACCGGAACCGTGCACAGTTCTCCGAGTGTGGTCTAACTGAGAGATACGGAGACCGGAACTGTGCACAGTGCTCCAAGTGTGGTCTAACTGAGGGATAGGGAGACAGAAAGTGTGCGCAGTGCTCTGAGTGTGGTCGAACCGAGGGATATGGAGACCGGAACTGTGCACAGTGCTCCGAGTGAGGCCTAACCGAGGGATATGGAGACCGGAACTGTGCACAGTGCTCCGAGTGTGGGCTAACTGAGGGATACGGAGACAAGAACTGTGCACAGTGCTCCGAGTGTGGTTTCTGATCAAGAGATATGGAGACCGGAACTGTGCACAGTGCTCCGACTCTGGTTTCTAACTGACGGATATGGAGGCCAGAACTGTGCACAGTGCTCCGAGTGCGGTCTAACCAAGCGATATGGAGACCAGAAATGTGCAAAGCTTTCCGAGTGTGGTCTATCCGGGAGATGCAGAGACTGGAACTGTGCACAGTGCTCCGAGTGGGGTCTATCCGAGGGATACGGAGACAGGAACTGTGCACAGTGCTCCGAGTGTGGTCTAACCAAGCGATACGGAGACCGGAACTGGGCACAGTGCTCCAAGTGTGGTCTAAGCGATGCATACGGAGACAGGAACTGTGCACAGTGCTCCGAGTGTGGTCTAACCGATGGATACATAGACTGTAACTGTGCATAGTGCTCCAAGTGTGGTCTAACCGAGGGATATGGTGAACGGAACTGTGCAGAGTGCTCCGAGTGTGGTCTAACCGAGGGATATGGAGCCCGGAACTGTGCACAGTGCTCCGAGTGTGGTCTAACTGAGGGGATACAGAGACCGGATCTGTGCACAGTGCTCCGAGTGTGCTCTAACCGAGAGATACGGGGACCGGAACTGTGCACAGTGTTCCGAGTGTGGTCTAACCGAGGGATACGGAGACCGGAACTGTGCACAGTGCTCCAAGTGTGGTTTCTGACCGAGAGATATGGAAACCGGAACTGTGCACAGTGCTCCGAGTGTGGTCTAACCAAGCGATACGGAGACCGGAACTGTGCACAGTGCTCCGAGTGTAGTTTAACCGAGGGGATACAAAGACCGGAACTGTGTACAGTGCTCCGAGTGTGGTCTAACCGAGGGATGCGGAGACAGGAACTGTGCACAGTGATCCGAGTGTGGTCTACCCGAGGGATACGGAGACAGGAACTGTGCACAGTGCTCCGAGTGTGGTCTAAGAGACGGGATACAGCGACAGGAACTGTGCACAATTCTCCGGGTGGGGTCTATCTGAGGGATACAGAGACCAGAAGTGTGCATAGTGCTCCGGGTCTGGTCTTACTGAGGCATACGGAATCACGAACTGTGCACAGTGCTCCGAGTGTAGTCTCACCGAGGGTTACGCAGATCGGAACTGTGCACAGTGCTCCGAGTGTGGTCTAACCAAAGGATACGGAGACCGGAACTGTGCATAATGCTCCAAGTCTGGTCTAACTGAGGGATACGGAGATCGGAACTGTGCATAGCGCTCCGAGTCTGGTCTAACCGAGGGATATGGAGCCCAGAACTGTGCATAGTGCTCCGACTCCGGGTTCTAACTGAGCAATATGGAGACCGGAACTGTGCACAGTGCTCGGTGCGTGGTCTAATCGAGGGATACAGAGAAAGGAACTGTGCACAGGGCTGCGAGTGTGGTCCAACCAAATGATATGGAGACAGGAACTGTGCACAGTGCTCCGGTTGGGGTCATTCCAAGGGACACGGAGACAGAAACTGTGCACAGTGCTCCGAGTGTGGTCTAACCAAGCAATACGGGGACCGGAACTGTGCACAGTGTTCCGAGTGTGGTCTAACCGAGGGATACGGAGACCGGAACTGTGCACAGTGCTCCAAGTGTGGTTTCTGACCGAGAGATATGGAAACCGGAACTGTGCACAGTGCTCCGAGTGTGGTCTAACCAAGCGATACGGAGACCGGAACTGTGCACAGTTCTCCGAGTGTGGTCTATCCGGGAGATATGGAGACTGGAACCGTGCACAGTGCTCTGGGTGGGGTCTATCTGAGGGATACGGAGACACGAACTGTGCACAGTGCTCCGAGTGTGGACTAACCTTGGGATATGGAGACCGAATGGTGCACAGTGCTCCGAGTGTGGTCTAACTGAGGGATACGGAGACCAGAACTGTGCACAGTGCTCCGAGTGTGGTTTCTGACCGAGAGATATGGAGACCGGAACTGTGCACAGTGCTCTGACTCTGGTTTCTAACTGACGGATATGGAGACCGGAACAGTGCACAGTTCTCCGAGTGTGGTCTATCCAGGAGATGCGAGACTGGAACTGTGCACAGTGTTCCGAGTGTGGTCTAACCGAGGGATACGGAGACAGGTACTGTGCACTGTGCTCCGAGTGTTGTCTAACCGAGGGATACAGAGACAGGAACTGTGTACAGTGCTCCGAGTGTGGTCTAACCGAGGGTTCCGGGACAGGAACTGTGTACAGTGCTCCGAGCGTAGTCTCACCGAGGGTTATGCAGATCGGAACTGTGCATTGTGCTCCGAGTCTGTTCTAACTGAGGGATACGGAGATCGGAACTGTGCACACTGCTCCGAGTGTGGTCTAACCAAAGGATACGGAGACCGGAACTGTGCATAGTGCTCCGAGTCTGGTCGAACTGAAGGATACAGAGATCGGAACAGTGCACAGTGCTCCGAGTGTGGTCTAACCAAAGGATACGGAGACCGGAACTGTGCATAGTGCTCCGACTCCGGATTCTAACTGAGCGATATGGAGACCGGAACTGTGCACAGTGCTCGGTGCGTGGTTTAACTGAGGGAAATGGAGATCGGAACTGTGCACAGTGCTTCGAGTGTAGATAACCAAGGGATACGGAGACCGGAACTGTGCACAGTGCTCCGAGTGTGGTCTAACAGAGGGATACAGAGACAGGAACTGTGCACAGCGCTCCGAGTGTGGTCTAACCGAGGTATACGGAGACTGGAACTGTGCACAGTGCTCCAAGCGTGGTCAAACTGAGAGATATGGAGACCAGAACTGTGCACTGTGCTCCAAGCGTGGTCTTACTGAGGGGATACAGAGACCGGATCTGTGCACAGTTCTCCGAGTGTGGTCTAACCGAGGGGATACAGAGACCAGATCTGTGCTCAGTGCTCCGAGTGTGATCTAACCGTGGGGATACAGAGACCGGAACTATGCACAGTGCTCCGAGTGTGGTCTAACTAAGGGGATACAGAGACCGGAACTGTGCACAGTGCTCCGAGTGTAGTTTAACCGAGGGGATACAAAGACCGGAACTGTGTACAGTGCTCCGAGTGTGGTCTAACCGAGGGATGCGGAGACAGGAACTGTGCACAGAGATCCGAGTGTGGTCTACCCGAGGGATACGGAGACAGGAACTGTGCACAGTACTCCGAGTGTGGTCTAAGAGACGGGATACAGCGACAGGAACTGTGCACAATTCTCCGGGTGGGGTCTATCTGAGGGATACAGAGACCAGAAGTGTGTATAGTGCTCCGGGTCTGGTCTTACTGAGGCATACGGAATCACGAACTGTGCACAGTGCTCCGAGTGTAGTCTCACCGAGGGTTACGCAGATCGGAACTGTGCACAGTGCTCCGAGTGTGGTCTAACCAAAGGATACGGAGACCGGAACTGTGCATAATGCTCCAAGTCTGGTCTAACTGAGGGATACGGAGATCGGAACTGTGCATAGCGCTCCGAGTCTGGTCTAACCGAGGGATATGGAGCCCAGAACTGTGCATAGTGCTCCGACTCCGGGTTCTAACTGAGCGATATGGAGACCGCAACTGTGCACAGTGCTCGGTGCGTGGTCTAACCGAGGGATACAGAGAAAGGAACTGTGCACAGGGCTGCGAGTGTGGTCTACCCAAATGATATGGAGACAGGAACTGTGCACAGTGCTCCGGTTGGGGTCATTCCAAGGGACACGGAGACAGAAACTGTGCACAGTGCTCCGAGTGTGGTCTAACCAAGCAATACGGAGACCGGAACTGTGCACAGTGCTCCGAGTGTGGTCTAACCGAGGGGATACAGAGAACGGAACTGGGCAGAGTACTCCAACGTGGTCTAACTGAGGAGATACAAAGACCGGATCTGTGCTCAGTGCTCCAAGTGTGGTCTAACCGAGGGGATACAGAGACCGGAACTATGCACAGTGCTCCGAGTATGGTTTAACTGAGGGGATACAGAGACCGGAACTGTGCACAGTGCTCCGAGTGTGGTTTAACCGAGGGGATACAGAGACCGGAACTGTGTACAGTGCTCCGAGTGTGGTCTAACAGAGGGATACGGAGACAGGAACTGTGCACAGTGCTCTAAGTGTGGTCTAAGAGAGTGGATACAGCGACAGGAACTGTGCACAGTGCTCCGAGTGTGGTCTAACCGAGGGATACGGAGACAGGAACTGTGCACGGTGCTCCGAGTGTGGTCAAACCGAGGGATACGGAGACAGGAACTGGGCACAGAGTGCCGAGTGTGGTCTAACCGAGGGATATGCAGACTGGAACTGTGCACAGTGCTCCGAGTGTGGTTTAACCGAGGGGATACAGAGACCGGAACTGTGTACAGTGCTCCGAATGTGGTCTAACCGAGGGATACGGAGACAGGAACTGTGCACAGTGCTCCGAGTGTGGTCTAACAGAGGGGTACAGAGACAGGAACTGTGCACAGAACTTCGAGTGTGGATAACCGAGGGATACGGAGACAGGAACTGTGCACAGTGCTCCGAGTGTGGTCTAACCGAGGGATACGGAGATAGGAACTGTGCACAGTGCTCCGAGTGTGGTCTAACCGAGGGATACGGAGACAGGAACTGTGCACAGTGCTCCGAGTGTGGTCTAACTGAGAGATATGGAGACCAGAACTGTGCACTGTGCTCCAAGCGTGGTCTAACCAAGGGATACAGAGACAGGAACTGTGCACAGTGCTCCGAGTGTGGTCTAACTGAGAGATATGGAGACCAGAACTGTGCACAGTGCTCCAAGCGTGGTCTAACTGAGGGGATACAGAGACCGGATCTGTGCACAGTGCTCCGAGTGTGGTCTAAACGAGGGGATATTGAGACCGGAACTATGCACAGTGCTCCGAGTGTGGTCTACCTACGGGGATACAGAGACCGGAACTGGGCACAGTGCTCCGAGTGTGGTCGAACTAAGGGGATACAGAGACCGGAACTGTGTACAGTGCTCCGAGTGTGGTCTAACAGAGGGATACGGAGACAGGAACTGTGCACAGTGCTCTAAGTGTGTTCTAAGAGAGTGGATACAGCGCCAGGAACTGTGCACAGTGCTCCGAGTGTGGTCTAACCGAGGGATACGGAGATAGGAACTGTGCACAGTGCTCCGAGCGTGGTCAAACCGAGGGATACGGAGACAGGAACTGGGCACTGTACTCCGAGTGTGTCTAACCGAGGGGATACAGAGACAGGAACTGTGTACAATGCTCCGAGTGTGGTCTAACCGAGGGAAACGGAGACAGGAACTGTGCACAGTGCTCTGAGTGTGGTCTAACAGAGGGATACAGAGACAGGAACTGTGCACAGTGCTTCGAGTGTGGATAACCGAGGGATACGGAGACAGGAACTGTGCACAATGCTCCGAGTGTGGTCTAACAGAGGGATACAGAGACAGGAACTGTGCACAGTGTTCCGAGTGTGGTCTAACCGAGGTATACGGAGACTGGAACTGTGCACAGTGCTCCGAGTGTGGTCTAACCGAGGGATACAGAGACCAGAACTGGGCACAGAGTGCCGAGTGTGATCTAACCGAGGGATATGGAGACTGGAACTGTGCACAGTGCTCCGAGTGTGGTTTAACCGAGGGGATACAGAGATCGGAACTATGTACAGTGCTCCGAGAGTGGTCTAACCGAGGGATACGGAGACAGGAACTGTGCACAGTGCTCCGAGTGTGGTCTAACAGAGGGATACAGAGACAGGAACTGTGCACATTGCTTCGAGTGTGGACAACCGAGGGATACGGAGACAGGAACTGTGCACAAAGCTCCGAGTGTGGTCTAACAGAGGGATACAGAGACAGGAACTGTGTTCAGTGCTCCGAGTATGGTCTAACCGAGGTATACGGAGACTGGAACTGTGCACAGTGCTCCGAGTGTGGTCTAACCGAGGGATACGGAGACAGGAACTGTGCACAGTGCTCCGAGTGTGGTCTAACCGAGGGATACGGAGACAGGAACTGTGCACAGTGCTCTAAGTGTGGTCTAAGAGAGTGGATACAGCGACAGGAACTGTGCACAGTGCTCCGAGTGTGGTCTAACTGAGGGATAAGTGACAGGAATGTGCACGGTGATCCAAGTGTGGTCTAACCAAGCGATATGCAGACCGGAACTGTGCACAGTGTTCCGAGTGTGGTCTAACAGAGGGATACAGAGACAGGAACTGTGCACAGTGCACCGAGTTTTGTCTAACCGAGGGATAAGAGACAGGAATGTGCACAGTGATCTGGGTGTGTTCTAATCAAGGGATATGCAGACCAGAACTGTGCACAGTGCTCCGGCTGTTGTCTAACTGAGGGATACGGAGACCGGAACTGTGCACAGTGCTCCGAGCGTGGTGTAACTGAGGGATACGGAGACAGGAACTGTGCACAGTGCTCCGAGTGTGGTTAACCGAGGGATACGGAGACCGGAACTAATCACAGTGATCCGAGTGTGGTCTACCCGAGGGATACAGAGACAGGAACTGTGCACAGTGCTCCGAGTGAGGTCTACCCGAGGGATACAGAGACTGGAACTGTGCACAGCGCTCCGAGTGTGGTCTACCCGAGGGAGACAGAGACAGGAAATGTGCACAGTGCTCTGAGTGTTATCCAACTGAGGGGATACAGTGACAGGAACTGTGCACAGTGCTCCAAGTGTATTCTAACCAAGGGATATGGAAACCAGAACTGTGCACAGTGCTCTGAGTCTGGTCTAACTGAGGGATACGGAGATCGGAACTGTGCATAGTGCTCCGAGTCTGGTCTAACTGAGGGATATGGAGCCCGGAACTTTGCATAGTGCTCGGTGCGTGGTCTAACCGAGGGATACCAAGAAAGGAACTGTGCACAGTGCTGCTAGTGTGGTCTAACCAAACGATACGGAGACAGGAACTGTGCACAGTGCTCCGGGTGGGGTCTATCCAAGGGACACGGAGACAGAAACAGTGCACAGTGCTCCGAGTGTGATCTAACAAAGCAATACGGAGGCCGGAACTGTGAACAGCGCTCCGGGTGTGGTCTATCCGCGAGATACGGAGACTGGAACCATGCACAGTGCTCCGAGTGGGGTCTATCCGAGGGATACGGAGACAGGAACTGTGCACAGTGCTCCGAGTGTGGTCTAACCAAGCGATAAGGAGACCGGAACTGGGCACAGTGCTCCGAGTGTGGTCTAACGGATGGATACGGAGACTGTAACTGTGCATAGTGCTCCAAGTGTGGTCTAACCGATGGATACGTAGACTGTAACTGTGCAGAGTGCTCCAAGTGTGGTCTAACCGAGGGTTACGGAGATCGGAACTGTGCACAGTGCTCCGAGTGTGGTCTGACCAAGGGATACGGAGACTGGAACTGTGCACAGTGGTCCACGTGTGGTCTAATTGTGGGATACGTAGACCAGGTCTGTTCACAGTGCTCCAAGTATGGTCTAACCAAGGGATATGGTGAATAGAAGTATGTACAATACTCCGAGTGGGATCTCACTGAGGGATATGCAGACTACAACTATGCACTGTGCTCCGAGTGTAGTCTGACCGAGGGATATTGAGATCAGAGCTGTGTCCTAGAACGAGAGGCCATAGTCTTAGTCTAAGAGGTGGTAGATTTAAATCAGAGATGAGGAGAAATTACTTTTCACAAAGGGCCGTGAATCTGTGGAATTCACTACCTCACAGTGCAGTGGATGCCGGGTGCTGAATAAATTTAAGGAGGAGATAGACAGATTTTTAATTAGCAACGGGGTGAAAGGTTATGGGGAGAGGGTGGGAAATTGGAGCTGAGGACGGAATGAGAATCTTATGTTCTTATGTTCACAGAGATCAGAGTGTGGTCTAACTGAGGGATACAGAAAGCGGAACTGTGCACAGTGCTTCGAGTGTAGATAACCGAGGGATACGGAGACCGGAACTGTGCACAGTGCTCCGAGTGTGGTCTAACAGAGGGATACAGAGACAGGAACTGTGCACAGCGCTCCGAGTGTGGTCTAACCGAGGTATACGGAGACTGGAACTGTGCACAGTGCTCCAAGCGTGGTCAAACTGAGAGATATGGAGACCAGAACTGTGCACTGTGCTCCAAGCGTGGTCTTACTGAGGGGATACAGAGACCGGATCTGTGCACAGTTCTCCGAGTGTGGTCTAACCGAGGGGATACAGAGACCAGATCTGTGCTCAGTGCTCCGAGTGTGATCTAACCGTGGGGATACAGAGACCGGAACTATGCACAGTGCTCCGAGTGTGGTCTAACTAAGGGGATACAGAGACCGGAACTGTGCACAGTGCTCCGAGTGTAGTTTAACCGAGGGGATACAAAGACCGGAACTGTGTACAGTGCTCCGAGTGTGGTCTAACCGAGGGATGCGGAGACAGGAACTGTGCACAGTGATCCGAGTGTGGTCTACCCGAGGGATACGGAGACAGGAACTGTGCACAGTGCTCCGAGTGTGGTCTAAGAGACGGGATACAGCGACAGGAACTGTGCACAATTCTCCGGGTGGGGTCTATCTGAGGGATACAGAGACCAGAAGTGTGCATAGTGCTCCGAGTCTGGTCTTACTGAGGGATACGGAGACACGAACTGTGCACAGTGCTCCGAGTGTAGTCTCACCGAGGGTTAAGCAGATCGGAACTGTGCACAGTGCTCCGAGTGTGGTCTAACCAAAGGATACGGAGACCGGATCTGGGCATAATGCTCCAAGTCTGGTCTAACTGAGGGATACGGAGATCGGAACTGGGCATAGCACTCCGAGTCTGGTCTAACCGAGGGATATGGAGCCCAGAACTGTGCATAGTGCTCCGACTCCGGGTTCTAACTGAGCGATATGGAGACCGGAACTGTGCACAGTGCTCGGTGCGTGGTCTAACCGAGGGATACAGAGAAAGGAACTGTGCACAGGGCTGCGAGTGTGGTCTAACCAAATGATATGGAGACAGGAACTGTGCACAGTGCTCCGGTTGGGGTCATTCCAAGGGACACGGAGACAGAAACTGTGCACAGTGCTCCGAGTGTGGTCTAACCAAGCAATACGGAGACCGGAACTGTGCACAGTGCTCCAAGTGTGGTCTAACCGAGGGGATACAGAGACCGGAACTGGGCAGAGTACTCCAACGTGGTCTAACTGAGGAGATACAAAGACCGGATCTGTGCTCAGTGCTCCAGGTGTGGTCTAACCGAGGGGATACAGAGCCCGGAACTATGCACAGTGCTCCGAGTATGGTTTAACTGAGGAGATACAGAGACCGGAACTGTGCACAGTGCTCCGAGTGTGGTTTAACCGAGGGGATACAGAGACCGGAACTGTGTACAGTGCTCCGAGTGTGGTCTAACAGAGGGATACGGAGACAGGAACTGTGCACAGTGCTCTAAGTGTGGTCTAAGAGAGTGGATACAGCGACAGGAACTGTGCACAGTGCTCCGAGTGTGGTCTAACCGAGGGATACGGAGATAGGAACTGTGCACGGTGCTCCGAGTGTGGTCAAACCGAGGGATACGGAGACAGGAACTGGGCACAGAGTGCCGAGTGTGGTCTAACCGAGGGATATGGAGACTGGAACTGTGCACAGTGCTCCGAGTGTGGTCTAACCGAGGGATACGGAGACAGGAACTGTGCACAGTGCTCCGAGTGTGGTCTAACCGAGGGATACGGAGACAGGAACTGTGCACAGTGCTCTAAGTGTGGTCTAAGAGAGTGGATACAGCGACAGGAACTGTGCACAGTGCTCCGAGTGTGGTCTAACTGAGGGATAAGTGACAGGAATGTGCACAGTGATCCAAGTGTGGTCTAACCAAGCGATATGCAGACCGGAACTGTGCACAGTGTTCCGAGTGTGGTCTAACAGAGGGATACAGAGACAGGAACTGTGCACAGTGCACCGAGTTTTGTCTAACCGAGGGATAAGAGACAGGAATGTGCACAGTGATCTGGGTGTGTTCTAATCAAGGGATATGCAGACCAGAACTGTGCACAGTGCTCCGGCTGTTGTCTAACTGAGGGATACGGAGACCGGAACTGTGCACAGTGCTCCGAGCGTGGTGTAACTGAGGGATACGGAGACAGGAACTGTGCACAGTGCTCCGAGTGTGGTTAACCGAGGGATACGGAGACCGGAACTAATCACAGTGATCCGAGTGTGGTCTACCCGAGGGATACAGAGACAGGAACTGTGCACAGTGCTCCGAGTGAGGTCTACCCGAGGGATACAGAGACTGGAACTGTGCACAGCGCTCCGAGTGTGGTCTACCCGAGGGAGACAGAGACAGGAAATGTGCACAGTGCTCTGAGTGTTGTCTAACTGAGGGGATACAGTGACAGGAACTGTGCACAGTGCTCCAAGTGTGTTCTAACCAAGGGATATGGAAACCAGAACTGTGCACAGTGCTCCGAGTCTGGTCTAACTGAGGGATACGGAGATCGGAACTGTGCATAGCGCTCCGAAACTGGTCTAACTGAGGGATATGGAGCCCGGAACTGTGCATAGTGCTCGGTGCGTGGTCTAACCGAGGGATACCAAGAAAGGAACTGTGCACAGTGCTGCTAGTGTGGTCTAACCAAACGATACGGAGACAGGAACTGTGCACAGTGCTCCGGGTGGGGTCTATCCAAGGGACACGGAGACAGAAACAGTGCACAGTGCTCCGAGTGTGGTCTAACCAAGCAATACGGAGGCCGGAACTGTGCACAGCGCTCCGGGTGTGGTCTATCCGCGAGATACGGAGACTGGAACCATGCACAGTGCTCCGAGTGGGGTCTATCCGAGGGATACGGAGACAGGAACTGTGCACAGTGCTCCGAGTGTGGTCTAACCAAGCGATAAGGAGACCGGAACTGGGCACAGTGCTCCGAGTGTGGTCTAACGGATGGATACGGAGACTGTAACTGTGCATAGTGCTCCAAGTGTGGTCTAACCGATGGATACGTAGACTGTAACTGTGCAGAGTGCTCCAAGTGTGGTCTGACCAAGGGATACGGAGACTGGAACTGTGCACAGTGGTCCAAGTGTGGTCTAATTGTGGGATACGTAGACCAGGTCTGTTCACAGTGCTCCAAGTGTGGTCTAACCAAGGGATATGGTGAATAGAAGTATGTACAATACTCCGAGTGGGATCTCACTGAGGGATATGCAGACTACAACTATGCACTGTGCTCCGAGTGTAGTCTGACCGAGGGATATTGAGATCAGAGCTGTGTCCTAGAACGAGAGGCCATAGTCTTAGTCTAAGAGGTGGTAGATTTAAATCAGAAATGAGGAGAAATTACTTTTCTCTAAGGGCCGTGAATCTGTGGAATTCACATCCTCACAGTGCAGTGGATGCCGGGTATTGAATAAATTTAAGGAGGAGATAGACAGACTTTTCATTAGCAACGGGGTGAAAGGTTATGGGGAGAGGGTGGGAAATTGGAGCTGAGGACGGAATGAGAATCTTATGTTCTTATGTTCACAGAGATCAGAGTGTGGTCTAACTGAGGGATACAGAAAGCGGAACTGTGCACAGTGCTTCGAGTGTAGATAACCGAGGGATACGGAGACCGGAACTGTGCACAGTGCTCCGAGTGTGGTCTAACAAAGGGATACAGAGACAGGAACTGTGCACAGCGCTCCGAGTGTGGATAACCGAGGGATACGGAGACTGGAACTGTGCACAGTGCTCCAAGCGTGGTCAAACTGAGGGGAAACAGAGACCGGATCTGTGCACAGTTCTCCGAGTGTGGTCTAACCGAGGGGATACAGAGACCAGATCTGTGCTCAGTGCTCCGAGTGTGATCTAACCGTGGGGATACAGAGACCGGAACTATGCACAGTGCTCCGAGTGTGGTCTAACTAAGGGGATACAGAGACCGGAACTGTGCACAGTGCTTCGAGTGTGGATAACCGAGGGATACGGAGACAGGAACTGTGCACAGTACTTCGAGTGTGGATAACCGAGGGATACGGAGACTGGAACTGTGCACAGTGCTCCCAGTGTGGTCTAACCGAGGGATACAGAGACCAGAACTGGGCACAGAGTGCCGAGTGTGGTCTAACCGAGGGATATGGAGACTGGAACTGTGCACAGTGCTCCGAGTGTGGTTTAACCTAGGGAATACAGAGATCGGAACTATGTACAGTGCTCCGAGTGTGGTCTAACCGAGGGATACGGAGACAGGAACTGTGCACAGTGCTCCGAGTGTGGTCTAACAGAGGGATACAGAGACAGGAACTGTGCACATTGCTTCGAGTGTGGACAACCGAGGGATACGGAGACAGGAACTGTGCACAAAGCTCCGAGTGTGGTCTAACAGAGGGATACAGAGACAGGAACTGTGCACAGTGCTCCGAGTGTGGTCTAACCGAGGTATACGGAGACTGGAACTGTGCACAGTGCTCCGAGTGTGGTCTAACCGAGGGATACGGAGACAGGAACTGTGCACAGTGCTCCGAGTGTGGTCTAACCGAGGGATACGGAGACAGGAACTGTGCACAGTGCTCTAAGTGTGGTCTAAGAGAGTGGATCCAGCGACAGGAACTGTGCACAGTGCTCCGAGTGTGGTCTAACTGAGGGATAAGTGTCAGGAATGTGCACAGTGATCCAAGTGTGGTCTAACCAAGGGATATGCAGACCGGAACTGTGCACAGTGTTCCGATTGTGGTCTAACAGAGGGATACAGAGACAGGAACTGTGCACAGTGCACCGAGTTTTGTCTAACCGAGGGATAAGAGACAGGAATGTGCACCGTGATCTGGGTGTGTTCTAATCAAGGGATATGCAGACCAGAACTGTGCACAGTGCTCCGGCTGTTGTCTAACTGAGGGATACGGAGACTGGAACTGTGCACAGTGCTCCGAGTGTGGTCTAACTAAGGGGATACAGAGACCGGAACTGTGCACAGTGCTCCGAGTGTAGTTTAACCGAGGGGATACAAAGACCAGAAATGTGTACAGTGCTCCGAGTGTGGTCTCACCGAGGGATGCGGAGACAGGAACTGTGCACAGTGATCCGAGTGTGGTCTACCCGAGGGATACGGAGACAGGAACTGTGCACGGTGCTCCGAGTGTGGTCTAAGAGACGGGATACAGCGACAGGAACTGTGCACAATTCTCCGGGTGGGGTCTATCTGAGGGATACAGAGACCAGAAGTGTGCATAGTGCTCCGAGTCTGCTCTTACTGAGGGATACGGAGACACGAACTGTGCACAGTGCTCCGAGTGTAGTCTCACCGAGGGTTACGCAGATCGGAACTGTGCACAGTGCTCCGAGTGTGGTCTAACCAAAGGATACGGAGACCGGAACTGTGCATAATGCTCCGAGTCTGGTCTAACTGAGGGATACGGAGATCGGAACTGTGCATAGCGCTCCGAGTGTGGTCTAACAGAGGGATACAGAGACAGGAAATGTGCACAGTGCACCGAGTTTTGTCTAACCGAGGGATAAGAGACAGGAATGTGCACAGTGATCTGGGTGTGTTCTAATCAAGGGATATGCAGACCAGAACTGTGCACAGTGCTCCGGCTGTTGTCTAACTGAGGGATACGGAGACCGGAACTGTGCACAGTGCTCCGAGCGTGGTATAACTGAGGGATACGGAGACAGGAACTGTGCACAGTGCTCCGAGTGTGGTTAACCGAGGGATACGGAGACCGGAACTAATCACAGTGATCCGAGTGTGGTCTACCCGAGGGATACAGAGACAGGAACTGTGCACAGTGCTCCGAGTGAGGTCTACCCGAGGGATACAGAGACTGGAACTGTGCACAGCGCTCCGAGTGTGGTCTACCCGAGGGAGACAGAGACAGGAAATGTGCACAGTGCTCTGAGTGTTGTCTAACTGAGGGGATACAGTGACAGGAACTGTGCACAGTGCTCCAAGTGTGTTCTAACCAAGGGATATGGAAACCAGAACTGTGCACAGTGCTCCGAGTCTGGTCTAACTGAGGGATACGGAGATCGGAACTGTGCATAGCGCTCCGAGTCTGGTCTAACTGAGGGATATGGAGCCCGGAACTGTGCATAGTGCTCGGTGCGTGGTCTAACCGAGGGATACCAAGAAAGGAACTGTGCACAGTGCTGCTAGTGTGGTCTAACCAAACGATACGGAGACCAGAACTGTGCACAGTGCTCCGGGTGGGGTCTATCCAAGGGACACAGAGACAGACACAGTGCACAGTGCTCCGAGTGTGGTCTAACCAAGCAATACAGAGACCGGAACTGTGCACAGCGCTCCGGGTGTGGTCTATCCGCGAGATACGGAGACTGGAACCATGCACAGTGCTCCGAGTGGGGTCTATCCGAGGGATACGGAGACAGGAACTGTGCACAGTTCTCCGAGTGTGGTCTAACCAAGCGATACGGAGACCGGAACTGGGCACAGTGCTTGGAGTGTGGTCTAACCGATGGATACGGAGACTGTAACTGTGCATAGTGCTCCGAGTGTGGTCTAACCGATGGATACGTAGACTGTAACTGTGCATAGTGCTCCAAGTGTGGTCTAACCGGGGGTTACGGAGATCGGAACTGTGCACAGTGCTCCAAGTGTGGTCTGACCAAGGGATACGGAGACTGGAACTGTGCACAGTGGTCCAAGTGTGGTCTAATTGTGGGATACGTAGACCAGGTCTGTTCACAGTGCTCCAAGTGTGGTCTAACCAAGGGATATGGTGAATAGAAGTATGTACAATACTCCGAGTGGGATCTCACTGAGGGATATGCAGACTACAACTATGCACTGTGCTCCGAGTGTAGTCTGACCGAGGGATATTGAGATCAGAGCTGTGTCCTAGAATGAGAGGCCATAGTCTTAGTCTAAGAGGTGGTAGATTTAAATCAGAGATGAGGAGAAATTACTTTTCTCTAAGGGCCGTGAATCTGTGGAATTCACATCCTCACAGTGCAGTGGATGCCGGGTGCTGAATAAATTTAAGGAGGAGATAGACAGACTTTTCATTAGCAACGGGGTGAAAGGTTATGGGGAGAGGGTGGGAAATTGGAGCTGAGGACGGAATGAGAATCTTATGTTCTTATGTTCACAGAGATCAGAGTGTGGTCTAACTGAGGGATACAGAAAGCGGAACTGTGCACAGTGCTTCGAGTGTAGATAACCGAGGGATACGGAGACCGGAACTGTGCACAGTGCTCCGAGTGTGGTCTAACAGAGGGATACAGAGACAGGAACTGTGCACATTGCTTCGAGTGTGGATAACCGAGGGATACGGAGACAGGAACTGTGCACAATGCTCCGAGTGTGGTCTAACAGAGGGATACAGAGACAGGAACTGTGCACAGTGCTCCGAGTGTGGTCTAACCGAAGTATACGGAGACTGGAACTGTGCACAGTGCTCCGAGTGTGGTCTAACCGAGGGATACGGAGACAGGAACTGTGCACAGTGCTCCGAGTGTGGTCTAACCGAGGGATACGGAGACAGGAACTGTGCACAGTGCTCTAAGTGTGGTCTAAGTGAGTGGATACAGCGACAGGAACTGTGCACAGTGCTCCGAGTGTGGTCTAACTGAGGGATAAGTGACAGGAATGTGCACAGTGATCCAAGTGTGGTCTAACCAAGGGATATGCAGACCGGAACTGTGCACAGTGTTCCGAGTGTGGTCTAACAGAGGGATACAGAGACAGGAACTGTGCACAGTGCACCGAGTGTTGTCTAACCGAGGGATAAGAGACAGGAATGTGCACAGTGATCTGGGTGTGTTCTAATCAAGGGATATGCAGACCAGAACTGTGCACAGTGCTCCGGCTGTTGTCTAACTGAGGGATACGGAGACCGGAACTGTGCACAGTGCTCCGAGCGTGGTATAACTGAGGGATACGGAGACAGGAACTGTGCACAGTGCTCCGAGTGTGGTTAACCGAGGGATACGGAGACCGGAACTAATCACAGTGATCCGAGTGTGGTCTACCCGAGGGATACAGAGACAGGAACTGTGCACAGTGCTCCGAGTGAGGTCTACCCGAGGGATACAGAGACTGGAACTGTGCACAGCGCTCCGAGTGTGGTCTACCCGAGGGAGACAGAGACAGGAAATGTGCACAGTGCTCTGAGTGTTGTCTAACTGAGGGGATACAGTGACAGGAACTGTGCACAGTGCTCCAGGTGTGTTCTAACCATGGGATATGGAAACCAGAACTGTGCACAGTGCTCCGAGTCTGGTCTAACTGAGGGATACGGAGATCGGAACTGTGCATAGCGCTCCGAGTCTGGTCTAACTGAGGGATATGGAGCCCGGAACTGTGCATAGTGCTCGGTGCGTGGTCTAACCGAGGGATACCAAGAAAGGAACTGTGCACAGTGCTGCTAGTGTGGTCTAACCAAACGATACGGAGACAGGAACTGTGCACAGTGCTCCGGGTGGGGTCTATCCAAGGGACACAGAGACAGACACAGTGCACAGTGCTCCGAGTGTGGTCTAAGCAAGCAATACGGAGACCGGAACAGTGCACAGCGCTCCGAGTGTGGTCTATCCGCGAGATACGGAGACTGGAACCATGCACAGTGCTCCGAGTGGGGTCTATCCGAGGGATACGGAGACAGGAACTGTGCACAGTACTCCGAGTGTGGTCTAACCAAGCGATACGGAGACCGGAACTGGGCACAGTGCTCTGAGTGTGGTCTAACCGATGGATACGGAGACTGTAACTGTGCATAGTGCTCCGAGTGTGGTCTAACCGATGGATACGTAGACTGTAACTGTGCAGAGTGCTCCAAGTGTGGTCTAACCGAGGGTTACGGAGATCGGAACTGTGCACAGTGCTCCGAGTGTGGTCTGACCAAAGGATACGGAGACTGGAACTGTGCACAGAGGTCCAGGTGTGGTCTAATTGTGGGATACGTAGACCTGGTCTGTTCACAGTGCTCCAAGTGTGGTCTAACCGAGGGATATGGTGAATAGAAATATGTACAATACTCCGAGTGGGATCTCACTGAGGGATATGCAGACTACAACTATGCACTGTGCTCCGAGTGTAGTCTGACCGAGGGATATTGAGATCAGAGCTGTGTCCTAGAACGAGAGGCCATAGTCTTAGTCTAAGAGGTGGTAGATTTAAATCAGAGATGAGGAGAAATTACTTTTCTCTAAGGGCCGTGAATCTGTGGAATTCACATCCTCACAGAGCAGTGGATGCCGGGTGCTGAATAAATTTAAGGAGGAGATAGACAGACTTTTCATTAGCAACGGGGTGAAAGGTTATGGGGAGAGGGTGGGAAATTGGAGCTGAGGACGGAATGAGAATCTTATGTTCTTATGTTCACAGAGATCAGAGTGTGGTCTAACTGAGGGATACAGAAAGCGGAACTGTGCACAATGCTTCGAGTGTAGATAACCAAGGGATACGGAGACCGGAACTGTGCACAGTGCTCCGAGTGTGGTCTTACAGAGGGATACAGAGACAGGAACTGTGCACAGCGCTCCGAGTGTGGTCTAACCGAGGTATATGGAGACTGGAACTGTGCACAGTGCTCCAAGCGTGGTCAAACTGAGAGATATGGAGACCAGAACTGTGCACTGTGCTCCAAGCGTGGTCTTACTGAGGGGATACAGAGACCGGATCTGTGCACAGTTCTCCGAGTGTGGTCTAACCGAGGGGATACAGAGACCGGAACTATGCACAGTGCTCCGAGTGTGGTCTAACTAAGGGGATACAGAGACCGGAACTGTGCACAGTGCTCCGAGTGTAGTTTAACCGAGGGGATACAAAGACCGGAACTGTGTACAGTGCTCCGAGTGTGGTCTAACCGAGGGATACGGAGACAGGAACTGTGCACAGTGCTCCGAGTGTGGTCTAAGAGACGGGATACAGCGACAGGAACTGTGCACAGTGCTCCGAGTGTGGTCTAACCAAAGGATACGGAGACCGGAACTGTGCATAATGCTCCAAGTCTGGTCTAACTGAGGGATACGGAGATCGGAACTGTGCATAGCGCTCCGAGTCTGGTCTAACCGAGGGATATGGAGCCCAGAACTGTGCAAAGTGCTCCGACTCCGGGTTCTAACTGAGCGATATGGAGACCGGAACTGTGCACAGTGCTCGGTGCGTGGTCTAACCGAGGGATACAGAGAAAGGAACTGTGCACAGGGCTGCGAGTGTGGTCTAACCAAATGATATGGAGACAGGAACTGTGCACAGTGCTCCGGTTGGGGTCATTCCAAGGGACACGGAGACAGAAACTGTGCACAGTGCTCCGAGTGTGGTCTAACCAAGCAATACGGAGACCGGAACTGTGCACAGTGCTCCGAGTGTGGTCTAACAGAGGGGATACAGAGACCGGAACTGGGCAGAGTACTCCAACGTGGTCTAACTGAGGAGATACAAAGACCGGATCTGTGCTCAGTGCTCCAAGTGTGGTCTAACCGAGGGGATACAGAGACCGGAACTATGCACAGTGCTCCGAGTATGGTATAACTGAGGGGATACAGAGACCGGAACTGTGCACAGTGCTCCGAGTGTGGTTTAACCGAGGGGATACAGAGACCGGAACTGTGTACAGTGCCCCGTGTGGTCTAACCGAGGGATACGGAGACAGGAACTGTGCACAGTGCTCCGAGTGTGGTCTAACAGAGGGATACAGAGACAGGAACTGTGCACAGTGCTTCGAGTGTGGATAACCGAGGGATACGGAGACAGGAACTGTGCACAATGCTCCGAGTGTGGTCTAACCGAGGTATACGGAGACTGGAACTGTGCACAGTGCTCCGAGTGTGGTTTAACCGAGGGGATACAGAGACCGGAACTGTGTACAGTGCTCCAGGTGTGGTCTAACCGAGGGATACGGAGACAGGAACTGTGCACAGTGCTCCGTGTGTGGTCTAACAGAGGGATACAGAGACAGGAACTGTGCACAGTGCTTCGAGTGTGGATAACCGAAGGATACGGAGACAGGAACTGTGCACAGTGCTCCGAGTGTGGTCTAACCGAGGGATACGGAGATAGGAACTGTGCACAGTGCTCCGAGTGTGGTCTAACCGAGGGATACGGAGACAGGAACTGTGCACAGTGCTCCGAGTGTGGTCTAACTGAGAGATATGGAGACCAGAACTGTGCACTGTGCTCCAAGCGTGGTCTAACTGAGGGGATACAGAGACCGGATCTGTGCACAGTGCTCCGAGTGTGGTCTAACCGAGGGGATACAGAGACCGGAACTATGCACAGTGCTCCGAGTGTGGTCGAACTAAGGGGATACAGAGAGCGGAACTGTGTACAGTGCTCCGAGTGTGGTCTAACAGAGGGATACGGAGACAGGAACTGTGCACAGTGCTCTAAGTGTGGTCTAAGTGAGTGGATACAGCGACAGGAACTGTGCACAGTGCTTCGAGTGTGGTCTAACCGAGGGATACGGAGATAGGAACTGTGCACGGTGCTCCGAGTGTGGTCAAACCGAGGGATACGGAGACAGCAACTGGGCACAGAGTGCCGAGCGTGGTCTAACCGAGGGATATGGAGACTGGAACTGTGCACAGTGCTCCGAGTGTGGTTTAACCGAGGGGATACAGAGACCGGAACTGTGTACAGTGCTCCGAATGTGGTCTAACCGAGGGATACGGAGACAGGAACTGTGCACAGTGCTCCGAGTGTGGTCTAACAGAGGGGTACAGAGACAGGAACTGTGCACAGTGCTTCGAGTGTGTATAACCGAGGGATACGGAGACAGGAACTGTGCACAATACTCCGAGTGTGGTCTAACCGAGGGATACAGAGACAGGAACTGTGCACAGTGCTCCGAGTGTGGTCTAACTGAGAGATATGGAGACCAGAACTGTGCACTGTGCTCCAAGCGTGGTCTAACTGAGGGGATACAGAGACCGGATCTGTGCACAGTGCTCCGAGTGTGGTCTAAACGAGGGGATGCAGAGACCGGAACTATGCACAGTGCTCCAAGTGTGGTCTACCTACGGGGATACAGAGACCGGAACTGGGCACAGTGCTCCGAGTGTGGTCGAACTAAGGGGATACAGAGACCGGAACTGTGTACAGTGCTCCGAGTGTGGTCTAACAGAGGGATACGGAGACAGGAACTGTGCACAGTGCTCTAAGTGTGTTCTAAGAGAGTGGATACAGCGCCAGGAACTGTGCACAGTGCTCCGAGTGTGGTCTAACCGAGGGATACGGAGATAGGAACTGTGCACAGTGCTCCGAGTGTGGTCAAACCGAGGGATACGGAGACAGGAACTGGGCACTGTACTCCGAGTGTGTCTAACCGAGGGGATACAGAGACAGGAACTGTGTACAATGCTCCGAGTGTGGTCTAACCGAGGGAAACGGAGACAGGAACTGTGCACAGTGCTCTGAGTGTGGTCTAACAGAGGGATACAGAGACAGGAACTGTGAACAGTGCTTCGAGTGTGGATAACCGAGGGATACGGAGACAGGAACTGTGCACAATGCTCCGAGTGTGGTCTAACAGAGGGATACAGAGACAGGAACTGTGCACAGTGCTTCGAGTGTGGATAACCGAGGGATACGGAGACAGGAACTGTGCACAATGCTCCGAGTGTGGTCTAACAGAGGGATACAGAGAAAGGAACTGTGCACAGTGTTCCGAGTGTGGTCTAACCGAGGTATACGGAGACTGGAACTGTGCACAGTGCTCCGAGTGTGGTCTAACCGAGGGATACAGAGACCAGAACTGGGCACAGAGTGCCGAGTGTGGTCTAACCGAGGGATATGGAGACTGGAACGGTGCACAGTGCTCCGAGTGTGGTTTAACCGAGGGGATACAGAGATCGGAACTATGTACAGTGCTCCGAGTGTGGTCTAACCGAGGGATACGGAGACAGGAACTGTGCACAGTGCTCCGAATGTGGTCTAGCAGAGGGATACAGAGACAGGAACTGTGCACATTGCTTCGAGTGTGGACAACCGAGGGATACGGAGACAGGAACTGTGCACAAAGCTCCGAGTGTGGTCTAACAGAGGGATACAGAGACAGGAACTGTGCACAGTGCTCCGAGTGTGGTCTAACCGAGGTATACGGAGACTGGAACTGGACACAGTGCTCCGAGTGTGGTCTAACCGAGGGATACGGAGACAGGAACTGTGCACAGTGCTCCGAGTGTGGTCTAACCGAGGGATACGGAGACAGGAACTGTGCACAGTGCTCTAAGTGTGGTCTAAGAGAGTGGATACAGCGACAGGAACTGTGCACAGTGCTCCGAGTGTGGTCTAACTGAGGGATAAGTGACAGGAATGTGCACAGTGATCCAAGTGTGGTCTAACCAAGGGATATGCAGACCGGAACTGTGCACAGTGTTCCGAGTGTGGTCTAACAGAGGGATACAGAGACAGGAACTGTGCACAGTGCACCGAGTTTTGTCTAACCGAGGGATAAGAGACAGGAATGTGCACAGTGATCTGGGTGTGTTCTAATCAAGGGATATGCAGACCAGAACTGTGCACAGTGCTCCGGCTGTTGTCTAACTGAGGGATACGGAGACCGGAACTGTGCACAGTGCTCCGAGCGTGGTGTAACCGAGGGATACGGAGACAGGAACTGTGCACAGTGCTCCAAGTGTGGTTAACCGAGGGATACGGAGACCGGAACTAATCACAGTGATCCGAGTGTGGTCTACCCGAGGGATACAGAGACAGGAACTGTGCACAGTGCTCCAAGTGTGTTCTAACCAAGGGATATGGAAACCAGAACTGTGCAAAGTGCTCCGAGTCTGGTCTAACTGAGGGATACGGAGATCGGAACTGTGCATAGCGCTCCGGGTCTGGTCTAACTGAGGGATATGGAGCCCGGAACTGTGCATAGTGCTCGGTGCGTGGTCTAACCGAGGGATACCAAGAAAGGAACTGTGCACAGTGCTGCTAGTGTGGTCTAACCAAACGATACGGAGACAGGAACTGTGCACAGTGCTCCGGGTGGGGTCTATCCAAGGGACACGGAGACAGAAACAGTGCACAGTGCTCCGAGTGTGGTCTAACCAAGCAATACGGAGGCCGGAACTGTGCACAGCGCTCCGAGTGTGGTCTATCCGCGAGATACAGAGACTGGAACCATGCACAGTGCTCCGAGTGGGGTCTATCCGAGGGATACGGAGACAGGAACTGTGCACAGTGCTCCGAGTGTGGTCTAACCAAGCGATAAGGAGACCGGAACTGGGCACAGTGCTCCGAGTGTGGTCTAACGGATGGATACGGAGACTGTAACTGTGCAGAGTGCTCCAAGTGTGGTCTAACCGAGGGTTACGGAGATCGGAACTGTGCACAGTGCTCCGAGTGTGGTCTGACCAAGGGATACGGAGATCGGAACTGTGCACAGTGGTCCAAGTGTGGTCTAACCGAGGGATACGTAGACCAGGTCTGTTCACAGTGCTCCAAGTGTGGTCTAACCAAGGGATATAGTGAATAGAAATATGTACAATACTCCGAGTGTGATCTCACTGAGGGATATGGAGACTACAACTATGCACTGTGCTCCGAGTTTAGTCTGAGCGAGGGATATTGAGATCAGATCTGTGTCCTAGAACGAGAGGCCATAGTCTTAGTCTAAGAGGTGGTAGATTTAAATCAGAGATGAGGAGAAATTACTTTTCTCTAAGGGCCGTGAATCTGTGGAATTCACATCCTCACAGTGCAGTGGATGTCGGATGCTGAATAAATTTAAGGAGGAGATAGACAGACTTTTCATTAGCAACGGGGTGAAAGGTTATGGGGAGAGGGTGGGAAATTGGAGCTGAGGACGGAATGAGAATCTTATGTTCTTATGTTCACAGAGATCAGAGTGTGGTCTAACTGAGGGATACAGAAAGCGGAACTGTGCACAGTGCTTCGAGTGTAGATAACCGAGGGATACGGAGACCGGAACTGTGCACAGTGCTCCGAGTGTGGTCTTACAGAGGGATACAGAGACAGGAACTGTGCACAGCGCTCCGAGTGTGGTCTAACCGAGGTATACGGAGACTGGAACTGTGCACAGTGCTCCAAGCGTGGTCAAACTGAGAGATATGGAGACCAGAACTGTGCACTGTGCTCCAAGCGTGGTCTTACTGAGGGGATACAGAGACCGGATCTGTGCACAGTTCTCCGAGTGTGGTCTAACCGAGGGGTTTACAGAGACCAGATCTGTGCTCAGTGCTCCGAGTGTGATCTAACCGTGGGGATACAGAGACCGGAACAATGCACAGTGCTCCGAGTGTGGTCTAACTAAGGGGATACAGAGACCGGAACTGTGCACAGTGCTCCGAGTGTAGTTTAACCGAGGGGATACAAAGACCGGAACTGTGTACAGTGCTCCGAGTGTGGTCTAACCGAGGGATGCGGAGACAGGAACTTTGCACAGTGATCCGAGTGTGGTCTACCCGAGGGATACGGAGACAGGAACTGTGCACAGTGCTCCGAGTGTGGTCTAAGAGACGGGATACAGCGACAGGAACTGTGCACAATTCTCCGGGTGGGGTCTATCTGAGGGATACAGAGACCAGAAGTGTGCATAGTGCTCCGAGTCTGGTCTTACTGAGGGATACGGAGACACGAACTGTGCACAGTGCTCCGAGTGTAGTCTCACCGAGGGTTACGCAGATCGGAACTGTGCACAGTGCTCCGAGTGTGGTCTAACCAAAGGATACGGAGACCGGAACAGTGCATAATGCTCCAAGTCTGGTCTAACTGAGGGATACGGAGATCGGAACTGTGCATAGCGCTCCGAGTCTGGTCTAACCGAGGGATATGGAGCCCAGAACTGTGCATAGTGCTCCGACTCCGGGTTCTAACTGAGCGATATGGAGACCGGAACTGTGCACAGTGCTCGGTGCGTGGTCTAACCGAGGGATACAGAGAAAGGAACTGTGCACAGGGCTGCGAGTGTGGTCTAACCAAATGATATGGAGACAGGAACTGTGCACAGTGCTCCGGTTGGGGTCATTCCAAGGGACACGGAGACAGAAACTGTGCACAGTGCTCCGAGTGTGGTCTAACCAAGCAATACGGAGACCGGAACTGTGCACAGTGCTCCGAGTGTGGTCTAACAGAGGGGATACAGAGACCGGAACTGGGCAGAGTACTCC
The DNA here is from genome assembly GCA_026770705.1 of Isurus oxyrinchus. Taxonomy (NCBI): domain Eukaryota; kingdom Metazoa; phylum Chordata; class Chondrichthyes; order Lamniformes; family Lamnidae; genus Isurus; species Isurus oxyrinchus. Next base: position 80,755 of record JANJGN010000742.1, on the reverse strand, counting down.
AACGTGGTCTAACTGAGGAGATACAAAGACCGTATCTGTGCTCAGTGCTCCAAGTGTGGTCTAACCGAGGGGATACAGAGACCGGAACTATGCACAGTGCTCCGAGTATGGTATAACTGTGGGGATACAGAGACCGGAACTGTGCACAGTGCTCCGAGTGTGGTTTAACCGAGGGGATACAGAGACCGGAACTGTGTACAGTGCCCCGTGTGGTCTAACCGAGGGATACGGAGACAGGAACTGTGCACAGTGCTCCGAGTGTGGTCTAACAGAGGGATACAGAGACAGGAATTGTGCACAGTGCTTTGAGTGTGGATAACCGAGGGATACGGAGACAGGAACTGTGCACAATGCTCCGAGTGTGGTCTAACCGAGGTATACGGAGACTGGAACTGTGCACAGTGCTCCGAGTGTGGTTTAACCGAGGGGATACAGAGACCGGAACTGTGTACAGTGCTCCAGGTGTGGTCTAACCGAGGGATACGGAGACAGGAACTGTGCACAGTGCTCCGTGTGTGGTCTAACAGAGGGATACAGAGACAGGAACTGTGCACAGTGCTTCGAGTGTGGATAACCGAAGGATACGGAGACAGGAACTGTGCACAGTGCTCCGAGTGTGGTCTAACCGAGGGATACGGAGATAGGAACTGTGCACAGTGCTCCGAGTGTGGTCTAACCGAGGGATACGGAGACAGGAACTGTGCACAGTGCTCCGAGTGTGGTCTAACTGAGAGATATGGAGACCAGAACTGTGCACTGTGCTCCAAGCGTGGTCTAACTGAGGGGATACAGAGACCGGATCTGTGCACAGTGCTCCGAGTGTGGTCGAACTAAGGGGATACAGAGAGCGGAACTGTGTACAGTGCTCCGAGTGTGGTCTAACAGAGGGATACGGAGACAGGAACTGTGCACAGTGCTCTAAGTGTGGTCTAAGTGAGTGGATACAGCGACAGGAACTGTGCACAGTGCTCCGAGTGCGGTCTAACTGAGGGGATACAGTGACAGGAACTGTGCACAGTGCTTCGAGTGTGGTCTAACCGAGGGATACGGAGATAGGAACTGTGCACGGTGCTCCGAGTGTGGTCAAACCGAGGGATACGGAGACAGCAACTGGGCACAGAGTGCCGAGTGTGGTCTAACCGAGGGATATGGAGACTGGAACTGTGCACAGTGCTCCAAGTGTGGTTTAACCGAGGGGATACAGAGACCGGAACTGTGTACAGTGCTCCGAATGTGGTCTAACCGAGGGATACGGAGACAGGAACTGTGCACAGTGCTCCGAGTGTGGTCTAACAGAGGGGTACAGAGACAGGAACTGTGCACAGTGCTTCGAGTGTGTATAACCGAGGGATACGGAGACAGGAACTGTGCACAATACTCCGAGTGTGGTCTAACCGAGGGATACAGAGACAGGAACTGTGCACAGTGCTCCGAGTGTGGTCTAACTGAGAGATATGGAGACCAGAACTGTGCACTGTGCTCCAAGCGTGGTCTAACTGAGGGGATACAGAGACCGGATCTGTGCACAGTGCTCCGAGTGTGGTCTAAACGAGGGGATGCAGAGACCGGAACTATGCACAGTGCTCCAAGTGTGGTCTACCTACGGGGATACAGAGACCGGAACTGGGCACAGTTCTCCGAGTGTGGTCGAACTAAGGGGATACAGAGACCGGAACTGTGTACAGTGCTCCGAGTGTGGTCTAACAGAGGGATACGGAGACAGGAACTGTGCACAGTGCTCTAAGTGTGTTCTAAGAGAGTGGATACAGCGCCAGGAACTGTGCACAGTGCTCCGAGTGTGGTCTAACCGAGGGATACGGAGATAGGAACTGTGCACAGTGCTCCGAGTGTGGTCAAACCGAGGGATACGGAGACAGGAACTGGGCACTGTACTCCGAGTGTGTCTAACCGAGGGGATACAGAGACAGGAACTGTGTACAATGCTCCGAGTGTGGTCTAACCGAGGGAAACGGAGACAGGAACTGTGCACAGTGCTCTGAGTGTGGTCTAACAGAGGGATACAGAGACAGGAACTGTGCACAGTGCTTCGAGTGTGGATAACCGAGGGATACGGAGACAGGAACTGTGCACAATGCTCCGAGTGTGGTCTAACAGAGGGATACAGAGACCGGAACTGTGCACAGTGCTTCGAGTGTGGATAACCGAGGGATACGGAGACAGGAACTGTGCACAATGCTCCGAGTGTGGTCTAACAGAGGGATACAGAGACAGGAACTGTGCACAGTGTTCCGAGTGTGGTCTAACCAAGGTATACGGAGACTGCAACTGTGCACAGTGCTCCGAGTGTGGTCTAACCGAGGGATACAGAGACCAGAACTGGGCACAGAGTGCCGAGTGTGGTCTAACCGAGGGATATGGAGACTGGAACTGTGCACAGTGCTCCGAGTGTGGTTTAACCGAGGGGATACAGAGATCGGAACTATGTACAGTGCTCCGAGTGTGGTCTAACCGAGGGATACGGAGACAGGAACTGTGCACAGTGCTCCGAATGTGGTCTAACAGAGGGATACAGAGACAGGAACTGTGCACATTGCTTCGAGTGTGGACAACCGAGGGATACGGAGACAGGAACTGTGCACAAAGCTCCGAGTGTGGTCTAACAGAGGGATACAGAGACAGGAACTGTGCACAGTGCTCCGAGTGTGGTCTAACCGAGGTATACGGAGACTGGAACTGTGCACAGTGCTCCGAGTGTGGTCTAACCGAGGGATACGGAGACAGGAACTGTGCACAGTGCTCCGAGTGTGGTCTAACCGAGGGATACGGAGACAGGAACTGTGCACAGTGCTCTAAGTGTGGTCTAAGAGAGTGGATACAGCGACAGGAACTGTGCACAGTGCTCCGAGTGTGGTCTAACTGAGGGATAAGTGACAGGAATGTGCACAGTGATCCAAGTGTGGTCTAACCAAGGGATATGCAGACCGGAACTGTGCACAGTGTTCCGAGTGTGGTCTAACAGAGGGATACAGAGACAGGAACTGTGCACAGTGCACCGAGTTTTGTCTAACCGAGGGATAAGAGACAGGAATGTGCACAGTGATCTGGGTGTGTTCTAATCAAGGGATATGCAGACCAGAACTGTGCACAGTGCTCCGGCTGTTGTCTAACTGAGGGATACGGAGACCGGAACTGTGCACAGTGCTCCGAGCGTGGTGTAACCGAGGGATACGGAGACAGGAACTGTGCACAGTGCTCCGAGTGTGGTTAACCGAGGGATACGGAGACCGGAACTAATCACAGTGATCCGAGTGGGGTCTACCCGAGGGATAAAGAGACAGGAACTGTGCACAGTGCTCCAAGTGTGTTCTAACCAAGGGATATGGAAACCAGAACTGTGCACAGTGCTCCGAGTCTGGTCTAACTGAGGGATACGGAGATCGGAACTGTGCATAGCGCTCCGAGTGTGGTCTAACTGAGGGATATGGAGCCCGGAACTGTGCATAGTGCTCGGTGCGTGGTCTAACCGAGGGATACCAAGAAAGGAACTGTGCACAGTGCTGCTAGTGTGGTCTAACCAAACGATACGGAGACAGGAACTGTGCACAGTGCTCCGGGTGGGGTCTATCCAAGGGACACGGAGACAGAAACAGTGCACAGTGCTCCGAGTGTGGTCTTACAGAGGGATACAGAGACAGGAACTGTGCACAGCGCTCCGAGTGTGGTCTAACCGAGGTATACGGAGACTGGAACTGTGCACAGTGCTCCAAGCGTGGTCAAACTGAGAGATATGGAGACCAGAACTGTGCACTGTGCTCCAAGCGTGGTCTTACTGAGGGGATACAGAGACCGGATCTGTGCACAGTTCTCCGAGTGTGGTCTAACCGAGGGGTTTACAGAGACCAGATCTGTGCTCAGTGCTCCGAGTGTGATCTAACCGTGGGGATACAGAGACCGGAACAATGCACAGTGCTCCGAGTGTGGTCTAACTAAGGGGATACAGAGACCGGAACTGTGCACAGTGCTCCGAGTGTAGTTTAACCGAGGGGATACAAAGACCGGAACTGTGTACAGTGCTCCGAGTGTGGTCTAACCGAGGGATGCGGAGACAGGAACTTTGCACAGTGATCCGAGTGTGGTCTACCCGAGGGATACGGAGACAGGAACTGTGCACAGTGCTCCGAGTGTGGTCTAAGAGACGGGATACAGCGACAGGAACTGTGCACAATTCTCCGGGTGGGGTCTATCTGAGGGATACAGAGACCAGAAGTGTGCATAGTGCTCCGAGTCTGGTCTTACTGAGGGATACGGAGACACGAACTGTGCACAGTGCTCCGAGTGTAGTCTCACCGAGGGTTACGCAGATCGGAACTGTGCACAGTGCTCCGAGTGTGGTCTAACCAAAGGATACGGAGACCGGAACTGTGCATAATGCTCCAAGTCTGGTCTAACTGAGGGATACGGAGATCGGAACTGTGCATAGCGCTCCGAGTCTGGTCTAACCGAGGGATATGGAGCCCAGAACTGTGCATAGTGCTCCGACTCCGGGTTCTAACTGAGCGATATGGAGACCGGAACTGTGCACAGTGCTCGGTGCGTGGTCTAACCGAGGGATACAGAGAAAGGAACTGTGCACAGGGCTGCGAGTGTGGTCTAACCAAATGATATGGAGACAGGAACTGTGCACAGTGCTCCGGTTGGGGTCATTCCAAGGGACACGGAGACAGAAACTGTGCACAGTGCTCCGAGTGTGGTCTAACCAAGCAATACGGAGACCGGAACTGTGCACAGTGCTCCGAGTGTGGTCTAACAGAGGGGATACAGAGACCGGAACTGGGCAGAGTACTCCAACGTGGTCTAACTGAGGAGATACAAAGACCGGATCTGTGCTCAGTGCTCCAAGTGTGGTCTAACCGAGGGGATACAGAGACCGGAACTATGCACAGTGCTCCGAGTATGGTATAACTGTGGGGATACAGAGACCGGAACTGTGCACAGTGCTCCGAGTGTGGTTTAACCGAGGGGATACAGAGACCGGAACTGTGTACAGTGCCCCGTGTGGTCTAACCGAGGGATACGGAGACAGGAACTGTGCACAGTGCTCCGAGTGTGGTCTAACAGAGGGATACAGAGACAGGAATTGTGCACAGTGCTTTGAGTGTGGATAACCGAGGGATACGGAGACAGGAACTGTGCACAATGCTCCGAGTGTGGTCTAACCGAGGTATACGGAGACTGGAACTGTGCACAGTGCTCCGAGTGTGGTTTAACCGAGGGGATACAGAGACCGGAACTGTGTACAGTGCTCCAGGTGTGGTCTAACCGAGGGATACGGAGACAGGAACTGTGCACAGTGCTCCGTGTGTGGTCTAACAGAGGGATACAGAGACAGGAACTGTGCACAGTGCTTCGAGTGTGGATAACCGAAGGATACGGAGACAGGAACTGTGCACAGTGCTCCGAGTGTGGTCTAACCGAGGGATACGGAGATAGGAACTGTGCACAGTGCTCCGAGTGTGGTCTAACCGAGGGATACGGAGACAGGAACTGTGCACAGTGCTCCGAGTGTGGTCTAACTGAGAGATATGGAGACCAGAACTGTGCACTGTGCTCCAAGCGTGGTCTAACTGAGGGGATACAGAGACCGGATCTGTGCACAGTGCTCCGAGTGTGGTCGAACTAAGGGGATACAGAGAGCGGAACTGTGTACAGTGCTCCGAGTGTGGTCTAACAGAGGGATACGGAGACAGGAACTGTGCACAGTGCTCTAAGTGTGGTCTAAGTGAGTGGATACAGCGACAGGAACTGTGCACAGTGCTCCGAGTGCGGTCTAACTGAGGGGATACAGTGACAGGAACTGTGCACAGTGCTTCGAGTGTGGTCTAACCGAGGGATACGGAGATAGGAACTGTGCACGGTGCTCCGAGTGTGGTCAAACCGAGGGATACGGAGACAGCAACTGGGCACAGAGTGCCGAGTGTGGTCTAACCGAGGGATATGGAGACTGGAACTGTGCACAGTGCTCCAAGTGTGGTTTAACCGAGGGGATACAGAGACCAGAACTGTGTACAGTGCTCCGAATGTGGTCTAACCGAGGGATACGGAGACAGGAACTGTGCACAGTGCTCCGAGTGTGGTCTAACAGAGGGGTACAGAGACAGGAACTGTGCACAGTGCTTCGAGTGTGTATAACCGAGGGATACGGAGACAGGAACTGTGCACAATACTCCGAGTGTGGTCTAACCGAGGGATACAGAGACAGGAACTGTGCACAGTGCTCCGAGTGTGGTCTAACTGAGAGATATGGAGACCAGAACTGTGCACTGTGCTCCAAGCGTGGTCTAACTGAGGGGATACAGAGACCGGATCTGTGCACAGTGCTCCGAGTGTGGTCTAAACGAGGGGATGCAGAGACCGGAACTATGCACAGTGCTCCAAGTGTGGTCTACCTACGGGGATACAGAGACCGGAACTGGGCACAGTTCTCCGAGTGTGGTCGAACTAAGGGGATACAGAGACCGGAACTGTGTACAGTGCTCCGAGTGTGGTCTAACAGAGGGATACGGAGACAGGAACTGTGCACAGTGCTCTAAGTGTGTTCTAAGAGAGTGGATACAGCGCCAGGAACTGTGCACAGTGCTCCGAGTGTGGTCTAACCGAGGGATACGGAGATAGGAACTGTGCACAGTGCTCCGAGTGTGGTCAAACCGAGGGATACGGAGACAGGAACTGGGCACTGTACTCCGAGTGTGTCTAACCGAGGGGATACAGAGACAGGAACTGTGTACAATGCTCCGAGTGTGGTCTAACCGAGGGAAACGGAGACAGGAACTGTGCACAGTGCTCTGAGTGTGGTCTAACAGAGGGATACAGAGACAGGAACTGTGCACAGTGCTTCGAGTGTGGATAACCGAGGGATACGGAGACAGGAACTGTGCACAATGCTCCGAGTGTGGTCTAACAGAGGGATACAGAGACCGGAACTGTGCACAGTGCTTCGAGTGTGGATAACCGAGGGATACGGAGACAGGAACTGTGCACAATGCTCCGAGTGTGGTCTAACAGAGGGATACAGAGACAGGAACTGTGCACAGTGTTCCGAGTGTGGTCTAACCAAGGTATACGGAGACTGCAACTGTGCACAGTGCTCCGAGTGTGGTCTAACCGAGGGATACAGAGACCAGAACTGGGCACAGAGTGCCGAGTGTGGTCTAACCGAGGGATATGGAGACTGGAACTGTGCACAGTGCTCCGAGTGTGGTTTAACCGAGGGGATACAGAGATCGGAACTATGTACAGTGCTCCGAGTGTGGTCTAACCGAGGGATACGGAGACAGGAACTGTGCACAGTGCTCCGAATGTGGTCTAACAGAGGGATACAGAGACAGGAACTGTGCACATTGCTTCGAGTGTGGACAACCGAGGGATACGGAGACAGGAACTGTGCACAAAGCTCCGAGTGTGGTCTAACAGAGGGATACAGAGACAGGAACTGTGCACAGTGCTCCGAGTGTGGTCTAACCGAGGTATACGGAGACTGGAACTGTGCACAGTGCTCCGAGTGTGGTCTAACCGAGGGATACGGAGACAGGAACTGTGCACAGTGCTCCGAGTGTGGTCTAACCGAGGGATACGGAGACAGGAACTGTGCACAGTGCTCTAAGTGTGGTCTAAGAGAGTGGATACAGCGACAGGAACTGTGCACAGTGCTCCGAGTGTGGTCTAACTGAGGGATAAGTGACAGGAATGTGCACAGTGATCCAAGTGTGGTCTAACCAAGGGATATGCAGACCGGAACTGTGCACAGTGTTCCGAGTGTGGTCTAACAGAGGGATACAGAGACAGGAACTGTGCACAGTGCACCGAGTTTTGTCTAACCGAGGGATAAGAGACAGGAATGTGCACAGTGATCTGGGTGTGTTCTAATCAAGGGATATGCAGACCAGAACTGTGCACAGTGCTCCGGCTGTTGTCTAACTGAGGGATACGGAGACCGGAACTGTGCACAGTGCTCCGAGCGTGGTGTAACCGAGGGATACGGAGACAGGAACTGTGCACAGTGCTCCGAGTGTGGTTAACCGAGGGATACGGAGACCGGAACTAATCACAGTGATCCGAGTGGGGTCTACCCGAGGGATAAAGAGACAGGAACTGTGCACAGTGCTCCAAGTGTGTTCTAACCAAGGGATATGGAAACCAGAACTGTGCACAGTGCTCCGAGTCTGGTCTAACTGAGGGATACGGAGATCGGAACTGTGCATAGCGCTCCGAGTGTGGTCTAACTGAGGGATATGGAGCCCGGAACTGTGCATAGTGCTCGGTGCGTGGTCTAACCGAGGGATACCAAGAAAGGAACTGTGCACAGTGCTGCTAGTGTGGTCTAACCAAACGATACGGAGACAGGAACTGTGCACAGTGCTCCGGGTGGGGTCTATCCAAGGGACACGGAGACAGAAACAGTGCACAGTGCTCCGAGTGTGGTCTAACCAAGCAATACGGAGGCCGGAACTGTGCACAGCGCTCCGAGTGTGGTCTATCCGCGAGATACGGAGACTGGAACCATGCACAGTGCTCCGAGTGGGGTCTATCCGAGGGATACGGAGACAGGAACTGTGCACAGTGCTCCGAGTGTGGTCTAACCAAGCGATACGGAGACCGGAACTGGGCACAGTGCTCCGAGTGTGGTCTAACGGATGGATACGGAGACTGTAACTGTGCAGAGTGCTCCAAGTGTGGTCTAACCGAGGGTTACGGAGATCGGAACTGTGCACAGTGCTCCGAGTGTGGTCTGACCAAGGGATACGGAGACTGGAACTGTGCACAGTGGTCCAAGTGTGGTCTAACCGAGGGATACGTAGACCAGGTCTGTTCACAGTGCTCCAAGTGTGGTCTAACCAAGGGATATTGTGAATAGAAATATGTACAATACTCCGAGTGGGATCTCACTGAGGGATATGCAGACTACAACTATGCACTGTGCTCCGAGTGTAGTCTGACCGAGGGATATTGAGATCAGAGCTGTGTCCTAGAACGAGAGGCCATAGTCTTAGTCTAAGAGGTGGTAGATTTAAATCAGAGATGAGGAGAAATTACTTTTCTCTAAGGGCCGTGAATCTGTGGAATTCACATCCTCACAGTGCAGTGGATGCCGGGTGCTGAATAAATTTAAGGAGGAGATAGACAGACTTTTCATTAGCAACGGGGTGAAAGGTTATGGGGAGAGGGTGGGAAATTGGAGCTGAGGACGGAATGAGAATCTTATGTTCTTATGTTCACAGAGATCAGAGTGTGGTCTAACTGAGGGATACAGAAAGCGGAACTGTGCACAGTGCTTCGAGTGTAGATAACCGAGGGATACGGAGACCGGAACTGTGCACAGTGCTCCGAGTGTGGTCTAACAGAGGGATACAGAGACAGGAACTGTGCACAGCGCTCCGAGTGTGGTCTAACCGAGGTATACGGAGACTGGAACTGTGCACAGTGCTCCAAGCGTGGTCAAACTGAGAGATATGGAGACCAGAACTGTGCACTGTGCTCCAAGCGTGGTCTTACTGAGGGGATACAGAGACCGGATCTGTGCACAGTTCTCCGAGTGTGGTCTAACCGAGGGGATACAGAGACCGGAACTATGCACAGTGCTCCGAGTGTGGTCTCACTAAGGGGATACAGAGACCGGAACTGTGCACAGTGCTCCGAGTGTGGATAACCAAGGGATACGGAGACAGGAACTGTGCACAGTGCTTCGAGTGTGGATAACCGAGGGATACGGAGACAGGAACTGTGCACAATGCTCCGAGTGTGGTCTAACCGAGGGATACAGAGACCAGAACTGGGCACAGAGTGCCGAGTGTGGTCTAACCGAGGGATATGGAGACTGGAACTGTGCACAGTGCTCCGAGTGTGGTTTAACCGAGGGGATACAGAGATCGGAACTATGTACAGTGCTCCGAGTGTGGTCTAACCGAGGGATACGGAGACAGGAACTGTGCACAGTGCTCCGAGTGTGGTCTAACAGAGGGATACAGAGACAGGAACTGTGCACATTGCTTCGAGTGTGGACAACCGAGGGATACGGAGACAGGAACTGTGCACAAAGCTCCGAGTGTGGTCTAACAGAGGGATACAGAGACAGGAACTGCGCACAGTGCTCCGAGTGTGGTCTAACCGAGGTATACGGAGACTGGAACTGTGCACAGTGCTCCGGGTGTGGTCAAACCGAGGGATACGGAGACAGGAACTGTGCACAGTGCTCCGAGTGTGGTCTAACCGAGGGATACAGAGACCAGAACTGGGCAGAGAGTGCCGAGTGTGGTCTAACCGAGGGATATGGAGACTGGAACTGTGCACAGTGCTCCGAGTGTGGTTTAACCGAGGGGATACAGAGATCGGAACTATGTACAGTGCTCCGAGTGTGGTCTAACCGAGGGATACGGAGACAGGAACTGTGCACAGTGCTCCGAATGTGGTCTAACAGAGGGATACAGAGACAGGAACTGTGCACAGTGCTCTAAGTGTGGTCTAAGAGAGTGGATACAGCGACAGGAACTGTGCACAGTGCTCCGAGTGTGGTCTAACTGAGGGATAAGTGACAGGAATGTGCACAGTGATCCAAGTGTGGTCTAACCAAGGGATATGCAGACCGGAACTGTGCACAGTGTTCCGAGTGTGGTCTAACAGAGGGATACAGAGACAGGAACTGTGCACAGTGCACCGAGTTTTGTCTAACCGAGGGATAAGAGACAGGAATGTGCACAGTGATCTGGGTGTGTTCTAATCAAGGGATATGCAGACCAGAACTGTGCACAGTGCTCCGGCTGTTGTCTAACTGAGGGATACGGAGACCGGAACTGTGCACAGTGCTCCGAGCGTGGTGTAACCGAGGGATACGGAGACAGGAACTGTGCACAGTGCTCCGAGTGTGGTTAACCGAGGGATACGGAGACCGGAACTAATCACAGTGATCCGAGTGTGGTCTACCCGAGGGATACAGAGACAGAAACTGTGCACAGTGCTCCGAGTGAGGTCTACCCGAGGGATACAGAGACTGGAACTGTGCACAGCGCTCCGAGTGTGGTCTACCCGAGGGAGACAGAGACAGGAAATGTGCACAGTGCTCTGAGTGTTGTCTAACTGAGGGGATACAGTGACAGGAACTGTGCACAGTGCTCCAAGTGTGTTCTAACCAAGGGATATGGAAACCAGAACTGTGCACAGTGCTCCGAGTCTGGTCTAACTGAGGGATACGGAGATCGGAACTGTGCATAGCGCTCCGAGTCTGGTCTAACTGAGGGATATGGAGCCCGGAACTGTGCATAGTGCTCGGTGCGTGGTCTAACCGAGGGATACCAAGAAAGGAACTGTGCACAGTGCTGCTAGTGTGGTCTAACCAAACGATACGGAGACAGGAACTGTGCACAGTGCTCCGGGTGGGGTCTATCCAAGGGACACGGAGACAGAAACACTGCACAGTGCTCCGAGTGTGGTCTAACCAAGCAATACGGAGGCCGGAACTGTGCACAGCGCTCCGAGTGTGGTCTATCCGCGAGATACGGAGACTGGAACCATGCACAGTGCTCCGAGTGGGGTCTATCCGAGGGATACGGAGACAGGAACTGTGCACAGTGCTCCGAGTGTGGTCTAACCAAGCGATAAGGAGACCGGAACTGGGCACAGTGCTCCGAGTGTGGTCTAACGGATGGATACGGAGACTGTAACTGTGCATAGTGCTCCAAGTGTGGTCTAACCGATGGATACGTAGACTGTAACTGTGCAGAGTGCTCCAAGTGTGGTCTAACCGAGGGTTACGGAGATCGGAACTGTGCATACTGCTCCGAATCTGGTCTAACTGAGGGATACGCAGATCGGAACTGTGCACAGTGCTCCGAGTGTGGTCTAACCAAAGGATACGGAGACCGGAACTGTGCATAATGCTCCGAGTCTGGTCTAACTGAGGGATACGGAGATCGGATCTGTGCATAGCGCTCCGAGTCTGGTCTAACCGAGGGATATGGAGCCCAGAACTGTGCATAGTGCTCCGACTCCGGGTTCTAACTGAGCGATATGGAGACCGGAACTGTGCACAGTGCTCGGTGCGTGGTCTAACCGAGGGATACAGAGCAAGGAACTGTGCACAGTGCTACGAGTGTGGTCTAACCAAATGATATGGAGACAGGAACTGTGCACAGTGCTCCGGCTGGGGTCATTCCAAGGGACACGGAGACAGAAACTGTGCACAGTGCTCCGAGTGTGGTCTAACCAAGCAATACGGAGACTGGAACTGTGCACAGTGCTCCGAGTGTGGTCTAACCGAGGGGATACAGAGACCGGAACTGGGCAGAGTACTCCGACGTGGTCTAACTGAGGAGATACAAAGACCGGATCTGTGCTCAGTGCTCCAAGTGTGGTCTAACCGAGGGGATACAGAGCCCGGAACTGTGTACAGTGCTCCGAATGTGGTCTAACCGAGGGATACAGAGACAGGAACTGTGCACAGTGCTCCGAGTGTGGTCTAACAAGGGATACAGAGACAGGAACTGTGCACTGTGCTTCGAGTGTGGATAACCGAGGGATACGGAGACAGGAACTGTGCACAATGCTCCGAGTGTGGTCTAACAGAGGGATACAGAGACAGGAACTGTGCACAGTGCTCCGAGTGTGGTCTAACGGAGGTATACGGAGACTGGAACTGTGCACAGTGCTCCGAGTGTGGTCTAACTGAGGGATACGGAGACTGGAACTGTGCACAGTGCTCCGAGTGTGGTCTAACTGAGAGATATGGAGACCAGAACTGTGCACTGTTCTCCAAGCATTGTCTAACTGAGGGGATACAGAGACCGGATCTGTGCACAGTACTCCGAGTGTGGTCTAACCGAGGGGATACAGAGACCGGAACTATGCACAGTGCTCCGAGTGTGGTCTACCTATGGGGATACAGAGACCGGAACTGTGCACATTGCTCCGAGAGTGGTCGAACTAAGGGGATACAGAGACCGGAACTGTGTACAGTGCTCCGAGTGTGGTCTAACCGAGGGATACGGAGACAGGAACTGTGCACAGTGCTCTAAGTGTGGTCTAAGAGAGTGGATACAGCAACAGGAACTGTGCACAGTGCTCCGAGTGTGGTCTAACTGAGGGATAAGTGACAGGAATGTGCACAGTGATCCAAGTGTGGTCTAACCAAGGGATATGCAGACCGGAACTGTGCACAGTGTTCCGAGTGTGGTCTAACAGAGGGATACAGAGACAGGAACTGTGCACAGTGCACCGAGTGTTGTCTAACCGAGGGATAAGAGACAGGAATGTGCACAGTGATCTGGGTGTGTTCTAATCAAGGGATATGCAGACCAGAACTGTGCACAGTGCTCCGGCTGTTGTCTAACTGAGGGATACGGAGACCGGAACTGTGCACAGTGCTCCGAGCGTGGTATAACTGAGGGATACGGAGACAGGAACTGTGCACAGTGCTCCGAGTGTGGTTAACCGAGGGATACGGAGACCGGAACTAATCACAGTGATCCGAGTGTGGTCTACCCGAGGGATACAGAGACTGGAACTGTGCACAGCGCTCCGAGTGTGGTCTACCCGAGGGAGACAGAGACAGGAAATGTGCACAGTTCTCTGAGTGTTGTCTAACTGAGGGGATACAGTGACAGGAACTGTGCACAGTGCTCCGAGTGTGGTTAACCGAGGGATACGGAGACCGGAACTAATCACAGTGATCCGAGTGTGGTCTACCCGAGGGATACAGAGACAGGAACTGTGCACAGTGCTCCGAGTGAGGTCTACCCGAGGGATACAGAGACTGGAACTGTGCACAGCGCTCCGAGTGTGGTCTACCCGAGGGAGACAGAGACAGGAAATGTGCACAGTGCTCTGAGTGTTGTCTAACTGAGGGGATACAGTGACAGGAACTGTGCACAGTGCTCCAAGTGTGGTCTACCAAGGGATATGGAAACCAGAACTGTGCACAGTGCTCCTAATCTGGTCTAACTGAGGGATACGGAGATCGGAACTGTGCATAGCGCTCCGAGTCTGGTCTAACTGAGGGATATGGAGCCCGGAACTGTGCATAGTGCTCGGTGCGTGTTCTAACCGAGGGATACCGAGACAGGAACTGTGCACAGTGCTCCGGGTGGGGTCTATCCAAGGGACACGGAGACAGAAACTGTGCACAGTGCTCCGAGTGTGGTCTAACCAAGCAATACGGAGGCCGGAACTGTGCACAGCGCTCCGAGTGTGGTCTATCCGCGAGATACGGAGACTGGAACCATGCACAGTGCTCCGAGTGGGGTCTATCCGAGGGATACGGAGACAGGAACTGTGCACAGTGCTCCGAGTGTGGTCTAACCAAGCGATACGGAGACCGGAACTGGGCACAGTGCTCCGAGTGTGGTCTAACCAATGGATACGGAGACTGTAACTGTGCATAGTGCTCCGAGTGTGGTCTAACCGATGGATACGTAGACTGTAACTGTGCATAGTGCTCCAAGTGTGGTCTAACCGAGGGTTACGGAGATCGGAACTGTGCACAGTGCTCCGAGTGTGGTCTGACCAAGGGATACGGAGACTGGAACTGTGCACAGTGGTCCAAGTGTGGTCTAGTTGTGGGATACGTAGACCAGGTCTGTTCACAGTGCTCCAAGTGTGGTCTAACCAAGGGATATGGTGAATAGAAATATGTACAATACTCCGAGTGGGATCTCACTGTGGGATATGCAGACTACAACTATGCACTGTGCTCCGAGTGTAGTCTGACCGAGGGATATGGAGATAAGAGCTGTCCCCTAGTATGAGAGGCCATAGTCTTAGTCTAAGAGGTGGTAGATTTAAATCAGAAATGAGGAGAAATTACTTTTCTCTAAGGGCCGTGAATCTGTGGAATTCACTACCTCACAGTGCAGTGGATGCCGGGTGCTGAATAAATTTAAGGAGGAGATAGACAGATTTTTAATTAGCAACGGGGTGAAAGGTTATGGGGAGAGGGTGGGAAATTGGAGCTGAGGCCGGAATGAGAATCTTATGTTCATATGTTCACAGAGCTCAGAGTGTGGTCTAACTGAGGGATACAGAAAGCGGAACTGTGCACAGTGCTCCGAGTGTGGATAACCGAGGGATACGGAGACCGGAACTGTGCACAGTGCTCCGAGTGTGGTCTAACAGAGGGATACAGAGACAGGAACTGTGCACAGTGCTCCGAGTGTGGTCTAACTGAGAGATATGGAGACCAGAACTGTGCACTGTGCTCCAAGCGTGGTCTTACTGAGGGGATACAGAGACCGGATCTGTGCACAGTGCTCCGAGTGTGGTCTAACCGAGGGGATACAGAGACCGGAACTGTGCACAGTGCTCCGACGTGGTCTAACTGAGGGGATACAGAGACTAGATCTGTGCTCAGTGCTCTGAGTGTGATCTAAGAGACGGGATACAGCGACAGGAACTGAGCACAGTGATCCGAGTGTGGTCTACCCGAGGGATACGGAGACAGGAACTGTGCACAGTGCTCCGAGTGTGGTCTAAGAGACGGGATACAGCGACAGGAACTGTGCACAGTTCTCCGGGTGGGGTCTATCTGAGGGATACAGAGACCAGAAGTGTGCATAGTGCTCCGAGTCTGGTCTTACTGAGGGATACGGAGACACAAACTGTGCACAGTGCTCCGAGTGTAGTCTCACCGAGGGTTACGCAGATCGGAACTGTGCATACTGCTCCGAATCTGGTCTAACTGAGGGATACGCAGATCGGAACTGTGCACAGTGCTCCGAGTGTGGTCTAACCAAAGGATACGGAGACCGGAACTGTGCATAATGCTCCGAGTCTGGTCTAACTGAGGGATACGGAGATCGGATCTGTGCATAGCGCTCCGAGTCTGGTCTAACCGAGGGATATGGAGCCCAGAACTGTGCATAGTGCTCCGACTCCGGGTTCTAACTGAGCGATATGGAGACCGGAACTGTGCACAGTGCTCGGTGCGTGGTCTAACCGAGGGATACAGAGAAAGGAACTGTGCACAGTGCTACGAGTGTGGTCTAACCAAATGATATGGAGACAGGAACTGTGCACAGTGCTCCGGCTGGGGTCATTCCAAGGGACACGGAGACAGAAACTGTGCACAGTGCTCCGAGTGTGGTCTAACCAAGCAATGCGGAGACTGGAACTGTGCACAGTGCTCCGAGTGTGGTCTAACCGAGGGGATACAGAGACCGGAACTGGGCAGAGTACTCCGACGTGGTCTAACTGAGGAGATACAAAGACCGGATCTGTGCTCAGTGCTCCAAGTGTGGTCTAACCGAGGGGATACAGAGACCGGAACTATGCACAGTGCTCCGAGTATGGTTTAACTGAGGGGATACAGAGACCGGAACTGTGCACAGTGATCCGAGTGTGGTTTAACCGAGGGGATACAGAAACCGGAACAGTGTACAGTGCTCCGAGTGTGGTCTAACTGAGGGATACGGAGACAGGAACTGTGCACAGTGCTCCGAGTGTGGTCTAACAGAGGGATACAGAGACAGGAACTGTGCACAGTGCTTCGAGTGTGGATAACCGAGGGATACGGAGACAGGAACTGTGCACAATGCTCCGAGTGTGGTCTAACCGAGGTATACGAAGACTGGAACTGTGCACAGCGCTCCGAGTGTGGTCTAACCGAGGTATACGGAGACTGGAACTGTGCACAGTGCTCCGAGTGCGGTCTAACCGAGGGATACGGAGACAGGAACTGTGCACAGTGCTCCGAGTGTGGTCTAACTGAGAGATATGGAGACCAGAACTGTGCACTGTGCTCCAAGCGTGGTCTAACTGAGGGGATACAGAGACCGGATCTGTGCACAGTTCTCCGAGTGTGGTCTAACCGAGGGGATACAGAGACTGGAACTATGCACAGTGCTCCGAGTGTGGTCTACCTACGGGGATACAGAGACCGGAACTGTGCACAGTGCTCCGAGTGTGGTCGAACTAAGGGTGTACAGAGACCGGAACTGTGTACAGTGCTCCGAGTGTGGTCTAACAGAGGGATACGGAGACAGGAACTGTGCACAGTGCTCTAAGTGTGGTCTAAGAGAGTGGATACAGCGACAGGAACTGTGCACAGTGCTCCGAGTGTGGTCTAACCGAGGGATACGGAGATAGGAACTGTGCACAGTGCTCCGAGTGTGGTCAAACCGAGGGATACGGAGACAGGAACTGGGCACAGAGTGCCGAGTGTGGTCTAACCGAGGGATATGGAGACTGGAACTGTGCACAGTGCTCCGAGTGTGGTTTAACCGAGGGGATACAGAGACCGGAACTGTGTACAGTGCTCCGAATGTGGTCTAACCGAGGGATACAGAGACAGGAACTGTGCACAGTGCTCCGAGTGTGGTCTAACAAGGGATACAGAGACAGGAACTGTCCACTGTGCTTCGAGTGTGGATAACCGAGGGATACGGAGACAGGAACTGTGCACAATGCTCCGAGTGTGTTCTAACAGAGGGATACAGAGACAGGAACTGTGCACAGTGCTCCGAGTGTGGTCTAACGGAGGTATACGGAGACTGGAACTATGCACAGTGCTCCGAGTGTGGTCTAACTGAGGGATACGGAGACTGGAACTGTGCACAGTGCTCCGAGTGTGGTCTAACTGAGAGATATGGAGACCAGAACTGTGCACTGTTCTCCAAGCATTGTCTAACTGAGGGGATACAGAGACCGGATCTGTGCACAGTACTCCGAGTGTGGTCTAACCGAGGGGATACAGAGACCGGAACTATGCACAGTGCTCCGAGTGTGGTCTACCTATGGGGATACAGAGACCGGAACTGTGCACATTGCTCCGAGAGTGGTCGAACTAAGGGGATACAGAGACCGGAACTGTGTACAGTGCTCCGAGTGTGGTCTAACCGAGGGATACGGAGACAGGAACTGTGCACAGTGCTCTAAGTGTGGTCTAAGAGAGTGGATACAGCAACAGGAACTGTGCACAGTGCTCCGAGTGTGGTCTAACTGAGGGATAAGTGACAGGAATGTGCACAGTGATCCAAGTGTGGTCTAACCAAGGGATATGCAGACCGGAACTGTGCACAGTGTTCCGAGTGTGGTCTAACAGAGGGATACAGAGACAGGAACTGTGCACAGTGCACCGAGTGTTGTCTAACCGAGGGATAAGAGACAGGAATGTGCACAGTGATCTGGGTGTGTTCTAATCAAGGGATATGCAGACCAGAACTGTGCACAGTGATCCGGCTGTTGTCTAACTGAGGGATACGGAGACCGGAACTGTGCACAGTGCTCCGAGCGTGGTATAACTGAGGGATACGGAGACAGGAACTGTGCACAGTGCTCCGAGTGTGGTTAACCGAGGGATACGGAGACCGGAACTAATCACAGTGATCCGAGTGTGGTCTACCCGAGGGATACAGAGACTGGAACTGTGCACAGCGCTCCGAGTGTGGTCTACCCGAGGGAGACAGAGACAGGAAATGTGCACAGTGCTCTGAGTGTTGTCTAACTGAGGGGATACAGTGACAGGAACTGTGCACAGTGCTCCGAGTGTGGTTAACCGAGGGGATACAGAGACCGGAACTGTGCACAGTGCTCCGACGTGGTCTAACTGAGGGGATACAGAGACTAGATCTGTGCTCAGTGCTCTGAGTGTGATCTAAGAGACGGGATACAGCGACAGGAACTGAGCACAGTGATCCGAGTGTGGTCTACCCGAGGGATACGGAGACAGGAACTGTGCACAGTGCTCCGAGTGTGGTCTAAGAGACGGGATACAGCGACAGGAACTGTGCACAGTTCTCCGGGTGGGGTCTATCTGAGGGATACAGAGACCAGAAGTGTGCATAGTGCTCCGAGTCTGGTCTTACTGAGGGATACGGAGACACAAACTGTGCACAGTGCTCCGAGTGTAGTCTCACCGAGGGTTACGCAGATCGGAACTGTGCATACTGCTCCGAATCTGGTCTAACTGAGGGATACGCAGATCGGAACTGTGCACAGTGCTCCGAGTGTGGTCTAACCAAAGGATACGGAGACCGGAACTGTGCATAATGCTCCGAGTCTGGTCTAACTGAGGGATACGGAGATCGGATCTGTGCATAGCGCTCCGAGTCTGGTCTAACCGAGGGATATGGAGCCCAGAACTGTGCATAGTGCTCCGACTCCGGGTTCTAACTGAGCGATATGGAGACCGGAACTGTGCACAGTGCTCGGTGCGTGGTCTAACCGAGGGATACAGAGAAAGGAACTGTGCACAGTGCTACGAGTGTGGTCTAACCAAATGATATGGAGACAGGAACTGTGCACAGTGCTCCGGCTGGGGTCATTCCAAGGGACACGGAGACAGAAACTGTGCACAGTGCTCCGAGTGTGGTCTAACCAAGCAATACGGAGACTAGAACTGTGCACAGTGCTCCGAGTGTGGTCTAACCGAGGGGATACAGAGACCGGAACTGGGCAGAGTACTCCGACGTGGTCTAACTGAGGAGATACAAAGACCGGATCTGTGCTCAGTGCTCCAAGTGTGGTCTAACCGAGGGGATACAGAGACCGGAACTATGCACAGTGCTCCGAGTATGGTTTAACTGAGGGGATACAGAGACCGGAACTGTGCACAGTGATCCGAGTGTGGTTTAACCGAGGGGATACAGAAACCGGAACAGTGTACAGTGCTCCGAGTGTGGTCTAACTGAGGGATACGGAGACAGGAACTGTGCACAGTGCTCCGAGTGTGGTCTAACAGAGGGATACAGAGACAGGAACTGTGCACAGTGCTTCGAGTGTGGATAACCGAGGGATACGGAGACAGGAACTGTGCACAATGCTCCGAGTGTGGTCTAACCGAGGTATACGAAGACTGGAACTGTGCACAGTGCTCCGAGTGTGGTCTAACCGAGGGATACGGAGACAGGAACTGTGCACAGTGCTCCCAGTGTGGTCTAACAGAGGGACACAGAGACAGGAACTGTGCACAGTGCTTCGAGTGTGGATAACCGAGGGATACGGAGACAGGAACTGTGCACAGCGCTCCGAGTGTGGTCTAACCGAGGTATACGGAGACTGGAACTGTGCACAGTGCTCCGAGTGCGGTCTAACCGAGGGATACGGAGACAGGAACTGTGCACAGTGCTCCGAGTGTGGTCTAACTGAGAGATATGGAGACCAGAACAGTGCACTGTGCTCCAAGCGTGGTCTAACTGAGGGGATACAGAGACCGGATCTGTGCACAGTTCTCTGAGTGTGGTCTAACCGAGGGGATACAGAGACTGGAACTATGCACAGTGCTCCGAGTGTGGTCTACCTACGGGGATACAGAGACCGGAACTGTGCACAGTGCTCCGAGTGTGGTCGAACTAAGGGTGTACAGAGACCGGAACTGTGTACAGTGCTCCGAGTGTGGTCTAACAGAGGGATACGGAGACAGGAACTGTGCACAGTGCTCTAAGTGTGGTCTAAGAGAGTGGATACAGCGACAGGAACTGTGCACAGTGCTCCGAGTGTGGTCTAACAAGGGATACAGAGACAGGAACTGTGCACTGTGCTTCGAGTGTGGATAACCGAGGGATACGGAGACAGGAACTGTGCACAATGCTCCGAGTGTGGTCTAACAGAGGGATACAGAGACAGGAACTGTGCACAGTGCTCCGAGTGTGGTCTAACGGAGGTATACGGAGACTGGAACTGTGCACAGTGCTCCGAGTGTGGTCTAACTGAGGGATACGGAGACTGGAACTGTGCACAGTGCTCCGAGTGTGGTCTAACTGAGAGATATGGAGACCAGAACTGTGCACTGTTCTCCAAGCATTGTCTAACTGAGGGGATACAGAGACCGGATCTGTGCACAGTACTCCGAGTGTGGTCTAACCGAGGGGATACAGAGACCGGAACTATGCACAGTGCTCCGAGTGTGGTCTACCTATGGGGATACAGAGACCGGAACTGTGCACATTGCTCCGAGAGTGGTCGAACTAAGGGGATACAGAGACCGGAACTGTGTACAGTGCTCCGAGTGTGGTCTAACCGAGGGATACGGAGACAGGAACTGTGCACAGTGCTCTAAGTGTGATCTAAGAGAGTGGATACAGCAACAGGAACTGTGCACAGTGCTCCGAGTGTGGTCTAACTGAGGGATAAGTGACAGGAATGTGCACAGTGATCCAAGTGTGGTCTAACCAAGGGATATGCAGACCGGAACTGTGCACAGTGTTCCGAGTGTGGTCTAACAGAGGGATACAGAGACAGGAACTGTGCACAGTGCACCGAGTGTTGTCTAACCGAGGGATAAGAGACAGGAATGTGCACAGTGATCTGGGTGTGTTCTAATCAAGGGATATGCAGACCAGAACTGTGCACAGTGCTCCGGCTGTTGTCTAACTGAGGGATACGGAGACCGGGACTGTGCACAGTGCTCCGAGCGTGGTATAACTGAGGGATACGGAGACAGGAACTGTGCACAGTGCTCCGAGTGTGGTTAACCGAGGGATACGGAGACCGGAACTAATCACAGTGATCCGAGTGTGGTCTACCCGAGGGATACAGAGACTGGAACTGTGCACAGCGCTCCGAGTGTGGTCTACCCGAGGGAGACAGAGACAGGAAATGTGCACAGTTCTCTGAGTGTTGTCTAACTGAGGGGATACAGTGACAGGAACTGTGCACAGTGCTCCGAGTGTGGTTAACCGAGGGATACGGAGACCGGAACTAATCACAGTGATCCGAGTGTGGTCTACCCGAGGGATACAGAGACAGGAACTGTGCACAGTGCTCCGAGTGAGGTCTACCCGAGGGATACAGAGACTGGAACTGTGCACAGCGCTCCGAGTGTGGTCTACCCGAGGGAGACAGAGACAGGAAATGTGCACAGTGCTCTGAGTGTTGTCTAACTGAGGGGATACAGTGACAGGAACTGTGCACAGTGCTCCAAGTGTGGTCTACCAAGGGATATGGAAACCAGAACTGTGCACAGTGCTCCTAATCTGGTCTAACTGAGGGATACGGAGATCGGAACTGTGCATAGCGGTCCGAGTCTGGTCTAACTGAGGGATATGGAGCCCGGAACTGTGCATAGTGCTCGGTGCGTGTTCTAACCGAGGGATACCGAGACAGGAACTGTGCACAGTGCTCCGGGTGGGGTCTATCCAAGGGACACGGAGACAGAAACTGTGCACAGTGCTCCGAGTGTGGTCTAACCAAGCAATACGGAGGCCGGAACTGTGCACAGCGCTCCGAGTGTGGTCTATCCGCGAGATACGGAGACTGGAACCATGCACAGTGCTCCGAGTGGGGTCTATCCGAGGGATACGGAGACAGGAACTGTGCACAGTGCTCCGAGTGTGGTCTAACCAAGCGATACGGAGACCGGAACTGGGCACAGTGCTCCGAGTGGGGTCTAACCAATGGATACGGAGACTGTAACTGTGCATAGTGCTCCGAGTGTGGTCTAACCGATGGATACGTAGACTGTAACTGTGCATAGTGCTCCAAGTGTGGTCTAACCGAGGGTTACGGAGATCGGAACTGTGCACAGTGCTCCGAGTGTGGTCTGACCAAGGGATACGGAGACTGGAACTGTGCACAGTGGTCCAAGTGTGGTCTAGTTGTGGGATACGTAGACCAGGTCTGTTCACAGTGCTCCAAGTGTGGTCTAACCAAGGGATATGGTGAATAGAAATATGTACAATACTCCGAGTGGGATCTCACTGTGGGATATGCAGACTACAACTATGCACTGTGCTCCGAGTGTAGTCTGACCGAGGGATATGGAGATAAGAGCTGTCCCCTAGTATGAGAGGCCATAGTCTTAGTCTAAGAGGTGGTAGATTTAAATCAGAAATGAGGAGAAATTACTTTTCTCTAAGGGCCGTGAATCTGTGGAATTCACTACCTCACAGTGCAGTGGATGCCGGGTGCTGAATAAATTTAAGGAGGAGATAGACAGATTTTTAATTAGCAACGGGGTGAAAGGTTATGGGGAGAGGGTGGGAAATTGGAGCTGAGGCCGGAATGAGAATCTTATGTTCATATGTTCACAGAGCTCAGAGTGTGGTCTAACTGAGGGATACAGAAAGCGGAACTGTGCACAGTGCTCCGAGTGTGGATAACCGAGGGATACGGAGACCGGAACTGTGCACAGTGCTCCGAGTGTGGTCTAACAGAGGGATACAGAGACAGGAACTGTGCACAGTGCTCCGAGTGTGGTCTAACTGAGAGATATGGAGACCAGAACTGTGCACTGTGCTCCAAGCGTGGTCTTACTGAGGGGATACAGAGACCGGATCTGTGCACAGTGCTCCGAGTGTGGTCTAACCGAGGGGATACAGAGACCGGAACTGTGCACAGTGCTCCGACGTGGTCTAACTGAGGGGATACAGAGACTAGATCTGTGCTCAGTGCTCTGAGTGTGATCTAAGAGACTGGATACAGCGACAGGAACTGAGCACAGTGATCCGAGTGTGGTCTACCCGAGGGATACGGAGACAGGAACTGTGCACAGTGCTCCGAGTGTGGTCTAAGAGACGGGATACAGCGACAGGAACTGTGCACAGTTCTCCGGGTGGGGTCTATCTGAGGGATACAGAGACCAGAAGTGTGCATAGTGCTCCGAGTCTGGTCTTACTGAGGGATACGGAGACACAAACTGTGCACAGTGCTCCGAGTGTAGTCTCACCGAGGGTTAGGCAGATCGGAACTGTGCATACTGCTCCGAATCTGGTCTAACTGAGGGATACGCAGATCGGAACTGTGCACAGTGCTCCGAGTGTGGTCTAACCAAAGGATACGGAGACCGGAACTGTGCATAATGCTCCGAGTCTGGTCTAACTGAGGGATACGGAGATCGGATCTGTGCATAGCGCTCCGAGTCTGGTCTAACCGAGGGATATGGAGCCCAGAACTGTGCATAGTGCTCCGACTCCGGGTTCTAACTGAGCGATATGGAGACCGGAACTGTGCACAGTGCTCGGTGCGTGGTCTAACCGAGGGATACAGAGAAAGGAACTGTGCACAGTGCTACGAGTGTGGTCTAACCAAATGATATGGAGACAGGAACTGTGCACAGTGCTCCGGCTGGGGTCATTCCAAGGGACACGGAGACAGAAACTGTGCACAGTGCTCCGAGTGTGGTCTAACCAAGCAATACGGAGACTAGAACTGTGCACAGTGCTCCGAGTGTGGTCTAACCGAGGGGATACAGAGACCGGAACTGGGCAGAGTACTCCGACGTGGTCTAACTGAGGAGATACAAAGACCGGATCTGTGCTCAGTGCTCCAAGTATGGTCTAACCGAGGGGATACAGAGACCGGAACTATGCACAGTGCTCCGAGTATGGTTTAACTGAGGGGATACAGAGACCGGAACTGTGCACAGTGATCCGAGTGTGGTTTAACCGAGGGGATACAGAAACCGGAACAGTGTACAGTGCTCCGAGTGTGGTCTAACTGAGGGATACGGAGACAGGAACTGTGCACAGTGCTCCGAGTGTGGTCTAACAGAGGGATACAGAGACAGGAACTGTGCACAGTGCTTCGAGTGTGGATAACCGAGGGATACGGAGACAGGAACTGTGCACAATGCTCCGAGTGTGGTCTAACCGAGGTATACGAAGACTGGAACTGTGCACAGTGCTCCGAGTGTGGTCTAACCGAGGGATACGGAGACAGGAACTGTGCACAGTGCTCCCAGTGTGGTCTAACAGAGGGACACAGAGACAGGAACTGTGCACAGTGCTTCGAGTGTGGATAACCGAGGGATACGGAGACAGGAACTGTGCACAGCGCTCCGAGTGTGGTCTAACCGAGGTATACGGAGACTGGAACTGTGCACAGTGCTCCGAGTGCGGTCTAACCGAGGGATACGGAGACAGGAACTGTGCACAGTGCTCCGAGTGTGGTCTAACTGAGAGATATGGAGACCAGAACAGTGCACTGTGCTCCAAACGTGGTCTAACTGAGGGGATACAGAGACCGGATCTGTGCACAGTTCTCTGAGTGTGGTCTAACCGAGGGGATACAGAGACTGGAACTATGCACAGTGCTCCGAGTGTGGTCTACCTACGGGGATACAGAGACCGGAACTGTGCACAGTGCTCCGAGTGTGGTCGAACTAAGGGTGTACAGAGACCGGAACTGTGTACAGTGCTCCGAGTGTGGTCTAACAGAGGGATACGGAGACAGGAACTGTGCACAGTGCTCCGAGTGTGGTCTAAGAGAGTGGATACAGCGACAGGAACTGTGCACAGTGCTCCGAGTGTGGTCTAACCGAGGGATACGGAGATAGGAACTGTGCACAGTGCTCCGAGTGTGGTCAAACCGAGGGATACGGAGACAGGAACTGGGCACAGAGTGCCGAGTGTGGTCTAACCGAGGGATATGGAGACTGGAACTGTGCACAGTGCTCCGAGTGTGGTTTAACCGAGGGGATACAGAGACCGGAACTGTGTACAGTGCTCCGAATGTGGTCTAACCGAGGGATACAGGGACAGGAACTGTGCACAGTGCTCCGAGTGTGGTCTAACAAGGGATACAGAGACAGGAACTGTGCACTGTGCTTCGAGTGTGGATAACCGAGGGATACGGAGACAGGAACTGTGCACAATGCTCCGAGTGTGGTCTAACAGAGGGATACAGAGACAGGAACTGTGCACAGTGCTCCGAGTGTGGTCTAACGGAGGTATACGGAGACTGGAACTGTGCACAGTGCTCCGAGTGTGGTCTAACTGAGGGATACGGAGACTGGAACTGTGCACAGTGCTCCGAGTGTGGTCTAACTGAGAGATATGGAGACCAGAACTGTGCACTGTTCTCCAAGCATTGTCTAACTGAGGGGATACAGAGACCGGATCTGTGCACAGTACTCCGAGTGTGGTCTAACCGAGGGGATACAGAGACCGGAACTATGCACAGTGCTCCGAGTGTGGTCGAACTAAGGGGATACAGAGACCGGAACTGTGTACAGTGCTCCGAGTGTGGTCTAACCGAGGGATACGGAGACAGGAACTGTGCACAGTGCTCTAAGTGTGATCTAAGAGAATGGATACAGCAACAGGAACTGTGCACAGTGCTCCGAGTGTGGTCTAACTGAGGGATAAGTGACAGGAATGTGCACAGTGATCCAAGTGTGGTCTAACCAAGGGATATGCAGACCGGAACTGTGCACAGTGTTCCGAGTGTGGTCTAACAGAGAGATACAGAGACAGGAACTGTGCACAGTGCACCGAGTGTTGTCTAACCGAGGGATAAGAGACAGGAATGTGCACAGTGATCTGGGTGTGTTCTAATCAAGGGATATGCAGACCAGAACTGTGCACAGTGCTCCGGCTGTTGTCTAACTGAGGGATACGGAGACCGGAACTGTGCACAGTGCTCCGAGCGTGGTATAACTGAGGGATACGGAGACAGGAACTGTGCACAGTGCTCCGAGTGTGGTTAACCGAGGGATACGGAGACCGGAACTAATCACAGTGATCCGAGTGTGGTCTACCCGAGGGATACAGAGACTGGAACTGTGCACAGCGCTCCGAGTGTGGTCTACCCGAGGGAGACAGAGACAGGAAATGTGCACAGTTCTCTGAGTGTTGTCTAACTGAGGGGATACAGTGACAGGAACTGTGCACAGTGCTCCGAGTGTGGTTAACCGAGGGATACGGAGACCGGAACTAATCACAGTGATCCGAGTGTGGTCTACCCGAGGGATACAGAGACAGGAACTGTGCACAGTGCTCCGAGTGAGGTCTACCCGAGGGATACAGAGACTGGAACTGTGCACAGCGCTCCGAGTGTGGTCTACCCGAGGGAGACAGAGACAGGAAATGTGCACAGTGCTCTGAGTGTTGTCTAACTGAGGGGATACAGTGACAGGAACTGTGCACAGTGCTCCAAGTGTGGTCTACCAAGGGATATGGAAACCAGAACTGTGCACAGTGCTCCTAATCTGGTCTAACTGAGGGATACGGAGATCGGAACTGTGCATAGCGGTCCGAGTCTGGTCTAACTGAGGGATATGGAGCCCGGAACTGTGCATAGTGCTCGGTGCGTGTTCTAACCGAGGGATACCGAGACAGGAACTGTGCACAGTGCTCCGGGTGGGGTCTATCCAAGGGACACGGAGACAGAAACTGTGCACAGTGCTCCGAGTGTGGTCTAACCAAGCAATACGGAGGCCGGAACTGTGCACAGCGCTCCGAGTGTGGTCTATCCGCGAGATACGGAGACTGGAACCATGCACAGTGCTCCGAGTGGGGTCTATCCGAGGGATACGGAGACAGGAACTGTGCACAGTGCTCCGAGTGTGGTCTAACCAAGCGATACGGAGACCGGAACTGGGCACAGTGCTCCGAGTGTGGTCTAACCAATGGATACGGAGACTGTAACTGTGCATAGTGCTCCGAGTGTGGTCTAACCGATGGATACGTAGACTGTAACTGTGCATAGTGCTCCAAGTGTGGTCTAACCGAGGGTTACGGAGATCGGAACTGTGCACAGTGCTCCGAGTGTAGTCTGACCGAGGGATATGGAGATAAGAGCTGTCCCCTAGTATGAGAGGCCATAGTCTTAGTCTAAGAGGTGGTAGATTTAAATCAGAAATGAGGAGAAATTACTTTTCTCTAAGGGCCGTGAATCTGTGGAATTCACTACCTCACAGTGCAGTGGATGCCGGGTGCTGAATAAATTTAAGGAGGAGATAGACAGATTGTTAATTAGCAACGGGGTGAAAGGTTATGGGGAGAGGGTGGGAAATTGGAGCTGAGGCCGGAATGAGAATCTTATGTTCATATGTTCACAGAGCTCAGAGTGTGGTCTAACTGAGGGATACAGAAAGCGGAACTGTGCACAGTGCTCCGAGTGTGGATAACCGAGGGATACGGAGACCGGAACTGTGCACAGTGCTCCGAGTGTGGTCTAACAGAGGGATACAGAGACAGGAACTGTGCACAGTGCTCCGAGTGTGGTCTAACTGAGAGATATGGAGACCAGAACTGTGCACTGTGCTCCAAGCGTGGTCTTACTGAGGGGATACAGAGACCGGATCTGTGCACAGTGCTCCGAGTGTGGTCTAACCGAGGGGATACAGAGACCGGAACTGTGCACAGTGCTCCGACGTGGTCTAACTGAGGGGATACAGAGACTAGATCTGTGCTCAGTGCTCTGAGTGTGATCTAAGAGACGGGATACAGCGACAGGAACTGAGCACAGTGATCCGAGTGTGGTCTACCCGAGGGATACGGAGACAGGAACTGTGCACAGTGCTCCGAGTGTGGTCTAAGAGACGGGATACAGCGACAGGAACTGTGCACAGTTCTCCGGGTGGGGTCTATCTGAGGGATACAGAGCCCAGAAGTGTGCATAGTGCTCCGAGTCTGGTCTTACTGAGGGATACGGAGACACAAACTGTGCACAGTGCTCCGAGTGTAGTCTCACCGAGGGTTACGCAGATCGGAACTGTGCATACTGCTCCGAATCTGGTCTAACTGAGGGATACGCAGATCGGAACTGTGCACAGTGCTCCGAGTGTGGTCTAACCAAAGGATACGGAGACCGGAACTGTGCATAATGCTCCGAGTCTGGTCTAACTGAGGGATACGGAGATCGGATCTGTGCATAGCGCTCCGAGTCTGGTCTAACCGAGGGATATGGAGCCCAGAACTGTGCATAGTGCTCCGACTCCGGGTTCTAACTGAGCGATATGGAGACCGGAACTGTGCACAGTGCTCGGTGCGTGGTCTAACCGAGGGATACAGAGAAAGGAACTGTGCACAGTGCTACGAGTGTGGTCTAACCAAATGATATGGAGACAGGAACTGTGCACAGTGCTCCGGCTGGGGTCATTCCAAGGGACACGGAGACAGAAACTGTGCACAGTGCTCCGAGTGTGGTCTAACCAAGCAATACGGAGACTGGAACTGTGCACAGTGCTCCGAGTGTGGTCTAACCGAGGGGATACAGAGACCGGAACTGGGCAGAGTACTCCGACGTGGTCTAACTGAGGAGATACAAAGACCGGATCTGTGCTCAGTGCTCCAAGTGTGGTCTAACCGAGGGGATACAGAGACCGGAACTATGCACAGTGCTCCGAGTATGGTTTAACTGAGGGGATACAGAGACCGGAACTGTGCACAGTGATCCGAGTGTGGTTAAACCGAGGGGATACAGAAACCGGAACAGTGTACAGTGCTCCGAGTGTGGTCTAACAGAGGGACACAGAGACAGGAACTGTGCACAGTGCTTCGAGTGTGGATAACCAAGGGATACGGAGACAGGAACTGTGCACAGCGCTCCGAGTGTGGTCTAACCGAGGTATACGGAGACTGGAACTGTGCACAGTGCTCCGAGTGCGGTCTAACCGAGGGATACGGAGACAGGAACTGTGCACAGTGCTCCGAGTGTGGTCTAACTGAGAGATATGGAGACCAGAACTGTGCACTGTGCTCCAAGCGTGGTCTAACTGAGGGGATACAGAGACCGGATCTGTGCACAGTTCTCCGAGTGTGGTCTAACCGAGGGGATACAGAGACTGGAACTATGCACAGTGCTCCGAGTGTGGTCTACCTCCGGGGATACAGAGACCGGAACTGTGCACAGTGCTCCGAGTGTGGTCGAACTAAGGGTGTACAGAGACCGGAACTGTGTACAGTGCTCCGAGTGTGGTCTAACAGAGGGATACGGAGACAGGAACTGTGCACAGTGCTCTAAGTGTGGTCTAAGAGAGTGGATACAGCGACAGGAACTGTGCACAGTGCTCCGAGTGTGGTCTAACCGAGGGATACGGAGATAGGAACTGTGCACAGTGCTCCGAGTGTGGTCAAACCGAGGGATACGGAGACAGGAACTGGGCACAGAGTGCCGAGTGTGGTCTAACCGAGGGATATGGAGACTGGAACTGTGCACAGTGCTCCGAGTGTGGTTTAACCGAGGGGATACAGAGACCGGAACTGTGTACAGTGCTCCGAATGTGGTCTAACCGAGGGATACAGAGACAGGAACTGTGCACAGTGCTCCGAGTGTGGTCTAACAAGGGATACAGAGACAGGAACTGTCCACTGTGCTTCGAGTGTGGATAACCGAGGGATACGGAGACAGGAACTGTGCACAATGCTCCGAGTGTGGTCTAACAGAGGGATACAGAGACAGGAACTGTGCACAGTGCTCCGAGTGTGGTCTAACGGAGGTATACGGAGACTGGAACTATGCACAGTGCTCCGAGTGTGGTCTAACTGAGGGATACGGAGACTGGAACTGTGCACAGTGCTCCGAGTGTGGTCTAACTGAGAGATATGGAGACCAGAACTGTGCACTGTTCTCCAAGCATTGTCTAACTGAGGGGATACAGAGACCGGATCTGTGCACAGTACTCCGAGTGTGGTCTAACCGAGGGGATACAGAGACCGGAACTATGCACAGTGCTCCGAGTGTGGTCTACCTATGGGGATACAGAGACCGGAACTGTGCACATTGCTCCGAGAGTGGTCGAACTAAGGGGATACAGAGACCGGAACTGTGTACAGTGCTCCGAGTGTGGTCTAACCGAGGGATACGGAGACAGGAACTGTGCACAGTGCTCTAAGTGTGGTCTAAGAGAGTGGATACAGCAACAGGAACTGTGCACAGTGCTCCGAGTGTGGTCTAACTGAGGGATAAGTGACAGGAATGTGCACAGTGATCCAAGTGTGGTCTAACCAAGGGATATGCAGACCGGAACTGTGCACAGTGTTCCGAGTGTGGTCTAACAGAGGGATACAGAGACAGGAACTGTGCACAGTGCACCGAGTGTTGTCTAACCGAGGGATAAGAGACAGGAATGTGCACAGTGATCTGGGTGTGTTCTAATCAAGGGATATGCAGACCAGAACTGTGCACAGTGCTCCGGCTGTTGTCTAACTGAGGGATACGGAGACCGGAACTGTGCACAGTGCTCCGAGCGTGGTATAACTGAGGGATACGGAGACAGGAACTGTGCACAGTGCTCCGAGTGTGGTTAACCGAGGGATACGGAGACCGGAACTAATCACAGTGATCCGAGTGTGGTCTACCCGAGGGATACAGAGACTGGAACTGTGCACAGCGCTCCGAGTGTGGTCTACCCGAGGGAGACAGAGACAGGAAATGTGCACAGTGCTCTGAGTGTTGTCTAACTGAGGGGATACAGTGACAGGAACTGTGCACAGTGCTCCGAGTGTGGTTAACCGAGGGATACGGAGACCGGAACTAATCACAGTGATCCGAGTGTGGTCTACCCGAGGGATACAGAGACAGGAACTGTGCACAGTGCTCCGAGTGAGGTCTACCCGAGGGATACAGAGACTGGAACTGTGCACAGCGCTCCGAGTGTGGTCTACCCGAGGGAGACAGAGACAGGAAATGTGCACAGTGCTCTGAGTGTTGTCTAACTGAGGGGATACAGTGACAGGAACTGTGCACAGTGCTCCAAGTGTGGTCTACCAAGGGATATGGAAACCAGAACTGTGCACAGTGCTCCTAATCTGGTCTAACTGAGGGATACGGAGATCGGAACTGTGCATAGCGGTCCGAGTCTGGTCTAACTGAGGGATATGGAGCCCGGAACTGTGCATAGTGCTCGGTGCGTGTTCTAACCGAGGGATACCGAGACAGGAACTGTGCACAGTGCTCCGGGTGGGGTCTATCCAAGGGACACGGAGACAGAAACTGTGCACAGTGCTCCGAGTGTGGTCTAACCAAGCAATACGGAGGCCGGAACTGTGCACAGCGCTCCGAGTGTGGTCTATCCGCGAGATACGGAGACTGGAACCATGCACAGTGCTCCGGGTGGGGTCTATCCGAGGGATACGGAGACAGGAACTGTGCACAGTGCTCCGAGTGTGGTCTAACCAAGCGATACGGAGACCGGAACTGGGCACAGTAGTCCGAGTGTGGTCTAACCAATGGATACGGAGACTGTAACTGTGCATAGTGCTCCGAGTGTGGTCTAACCGATGGATACGTAGACTGTAACTGTGCATAGTGCTCCAAGTGTGGTCTAACCGAGGGTTACGGAGATCGGAACTGTGCACAGTGCTCCGAGTGTGGTCTGACCAAGGGATACGGAGACTGGAACTGTGCACAGTGGTCCAAGTGTGGTCTAGTTGTGGGATACGTAGACCAGGTCTGTTCACAGAGCTCAGAGTGTGGTCTAACTGAGGGATACAGAAAGCGGAACTGTGCACAGTGCTCCGAGTGTGGATAACCGAGGGATACGGAGACCGGAACTGTGCACAGTGCTCCGAGTGTGGTCTAACAGAGGGATACAGAGACAGGAACTGTGCACAGTGCTCCGAGTGTGGTCTAACTGAGAGATATGGAGACCAGAACTGTGCACTGTGCTCCAAGCGTGGTCTTACTGAGGGGATACAGAGACCGGATCTGTGCACAGTGCTCCGAGTGTGGTCTAACCGAGGGGATACAGAGACCGGAACTGTGCACAGTGCTCCGACGTGGTCTAACTGAGGGGATACAGAGACTAGATCTGTGCTCAGTGCTCTGAGTGTGATCTAAGAGACGGGATACAGCGACAGGAACTGAGCACAGTGATCCGAGTGTGGTCTAACCGAGGGATACGGAGACAGGAACTGTGCACAGTGCTCCGAGTGTGGTCTAAGAGACGGGATACAGCGACAGGAACTGTGCACAGTTCTCCGGGTGGGGTCTATCTGAGGGATACAGAGACCAGAAGTGTGCATAGTGCTCCGAGTCTGGTCTTACTGAGGGATACGGAGACACAAACTGTGCACAGTGCTCCGAGTGTAGTCTCACCGAGGGTTACGCAGATCGGAACTGTGCATACTGCTCCGAATCTGGTCTAACTGAGGGATACGCAGATGGGAACTGTGCACAGTGCTCCGAGTGTGGTCTAACCAAAGGATACGGAGACCGGAACTGTGCATAATGCTCCGAGTCTGGTCTAACTGAGGGATACGGAGATCGGATCTGTGCATAGCGCTCCGAGTCTGGTCTAACCGAGGGATATGGAGCCCAGAACTTTGCATAGTGCTCCGACTCCGGGTTCTAACTGAGCGATATGGAGACCGGAACTGTGCACAGTGCTCGGTGCGTGGTCTAACCGAGGGATACAGAGAAAGGAACTGTGCACAGTGCTACGAGTGTGGTCTAACCAAATGATATGGAGACAGGAACTGTGCACAGTGCTCCGGCTGGGGTCATTCCAAGGGACACGGAGACAGAAACTGTGCACAGTGCTCCGAGTGTGGTCTAACCAAGCAATACGGAGACTGGAACTGTGCACAGTGCTCCGAGTGTGGTCTAACCGAGGGGATACAGAGACCGGAACTGGGCAGAGTACTCCGACGTGGTCTAACTGAGGAGATACAAAGACCGGATCTGTGCTCAGTGCTCCAAGTGTGGTCTAATCGAGGGGATACAGAGACCGGAACTATGCACAGTGCTCCGAGTATGGTTTAACTGAGGGGATACAGAGACCGGAACTGTGCACAGTGATCCGAGTGTGGTTTAACCGAGGGGATACAGAAACCGGAACAGTGTACAGTGCTCCGAGTGTGGTCTAACTGAGGGATACGGAGACAGGAACTGTGCACAGTGCTCCGAGTGTGGTCTAACAGAGGGATACAGAGACAGGAACTGTGCACAGTGCTTCGAGTGTGGATAACCGAGGGATACGGAGACAGGAACTGTGCACAATGCTCCGAGTGTGGTCTAACCGAGGTATACGAAGACTGGAACTGTGCACAGTGCTCCGAGTGTGGTCGAACCGAGGGAGACGGAGACAGGAACTGTGCACAGTGCTCCCAGTGTGGTCTAACAGAGGGACACAGAGACAGGAACTGTGCACAGTGCTTCGAGTGTGGATAACCAAGGGATACGGAGACAGGAACTGTGCACAGCGCTCCGAGTGTGGTCTAACCGAGGTATACGGAGACTGGAACTGTGCACAGTGCTCTGAGTGCGGTCTAACCGAGGGATACGGAGACAGGAACTGTGCACAGTGCTCCGAGTGTGGTCTAACTGAGAGATATGGAGACCAGAACAGTGCACTGTGCTCCAAGCGTGGTCTAACTGAGGGGATACAGAGACCGGATCTGTGCACAGTTCTCCGAGTGTGGTCTAACCGAGGGGATACAGAGACTGGAACTATGCACAGTGCTGCGAGTGTGGTCTACCTACGGGGATACACAGACCGGAACTGTGCACAGTGCTCCGAGTGTGGTCTACCTACGGGGATACACAGACCGGAACTTTGCACAGTGCTCCGAGTGTGGTTTAACCGAGGGGATACAGAGACCGGAACTGTGTACAGTGCTCCGAATGTGGTCTAACCGAGGGATACAGAGACAGGAACTGTGCACAGTGCTCCGAGTGTGGTCTAACAAGGGATACAGAGACAGGAACTGTCCACTGTGCTTCGAGTGTGGATAACCGAGGGATACGGAGACAGGAACTGTGCACAATGCTCCGAGTGTGGTCTAACAGAGGGATACAGAGACAGGAACTGTGCACAGTGCTCCGAGTGTGGTCTAACGGAGGTATACGGAAACTGGAACTGTGCACAGTGCTCCGAGTGTGGTCTAACTGAGGGATACGGAGACTGGAACTGTGCACAGTGCTCCGAGTGTGGTCTAACTGAGAGATATGGAGACCAGAACTGTGCACTGTTCTCCAAGCATTGTCTAACTGAGGGGATACAGAGACCGGATCTGTGCACAGTACTCCGAGTGTGGTCTAACCGAGGGGATACAGAGACCGGAACTATGCACAGTGCTCCGAGTGTGGTCTACCTATGGGGATACAGAGACCGGAACTGTGCACATTGCTCCGAGAGTGGTCGAACTAAGGGGATACAGAGACCGGAACTGTGTACAGTGCTCCGAGTGTGGTCTAACCGAGGGATACGGAGACAGGAACTGTGCACAGTGCTCTAAGTGTGGTCTAAGAGAGTGGATACAGCAACAGGAACTGTGCACAGTGCTCCGAGTGTGGTCTAACTGAGGGATAAGTGACAGGAATGTGCACAGTGATCCAAGTGTGGTCTAATCAAGGGATATGCAGACCGGAACTGTGCACAGTGTTCCG
Organism: Isurus oxyrinchus; assembly: GCA_026770705.1. Taxonomy (NCBI): domain Eukaryota; kingdom Metazoa; phylum Chordata; class Chondrichthyes; order Lamniformes; family Lamnidae; genus Isurus; species Isurus oxyrinchus. The sequence continues at coordinate 45,766 of JANJGN010000742.1, read as the reverse complement.
AGTGTGGTCTAACAGAGGGATACAGAGACAGGAACTGTGCACAGTGCACCGAGTGTTGTCTAACCGAGGGATAAGAGACAGGAATGTGCACAGTGATCTGGGTGTGTTCTAATCAAGGGATATGCAGACCAGAACTGTGCACAGTGCTCCGGCTGTTGTCTAACTGAGGGATACGGAGACCGGAACTGTGCACAGTGCTCCGAGCGTGGTATAACTGAGGGATACGGAGACAGGAACTGTGCACAGTGCTCCGAGTGTGGTTAACCGAGAGATACGGAGACCGGAACTAATCACAGTGATCCGAGTGTGGTCTACCCGAGGGATACAGAGACTGGAACTGTGCACAGCGCTCCGGGTGTGGTCTACCCGAGGGAGACAGAGACAGGAAATGTGCACAGTGCTCTGAGTGTTGTCTAACTGAGGGGATACAGTGACAGGAACTGTGCACAGTGCTCCAAGTGTGGTCTACCAAAGGATATGGAAACCAGAACTGTGCACAGTGCTCCGAGTCTGGTCTAACTGAGGGATACGGAGATCGGAACTGTGCATAGTGCTCCGAGTCTGGTCTAACTGAGGGATATGGAGCCCGGAACTGTGCATAGTGCTCGGTGCGTGGTCTAACCGAGGGATACCGAGAAAGGAACTGTGCACAGTGCTGCGAGTGTGGTCTAACCAAACGATACGGAGACAGGAACTGTGCACATTGCTCCGGGTGGGGTCTAACCAAGCAATACGGAGGCCGAAATGTGCACAGCGCTCCGAGTGTGGTCTATCCGCGAGATACGGAGACTGGAACCATGCACAGTGCTCCGAGTGGGGTCTAACCAAGCGATACGGAGACCGGAACTGGGCACAGTGCTCCGAGTGTGGTCTAACCAATGGATACGGAGACTGTAACTGTGCATAGTGCTCCGAGTGTGGTCTAACCGATAGATACGTAGACTGTAACTGTGCATAGTGCTCCAAGTGTGGTCTAACCGAGGGTTACGGAGATCGGAACTGTGCACAGTGCTCCGAGTGTGGTCTGACCAAGGGATACGGAGACTGGAACTGTGCACAGTGGTCCAAGTGTGGTCTAGTTGTGGGATACGTAGACCAGGTCTGTTCACAGTGCTCCAAGTGTGGTCTAACAAAGGTATATGGTGAATAGAAATATGTACAATACTCCGAGTGGGATCTCACTGTGGGATATGCAGACTACAACTATGCACTGTGCTCCGAGTGTAGTCTGACCGAGGGATATGGAGATAAGAGCTGTCCCCTAGTATGAGAGGCCATAGTCTTAGTCTAAGAGGTGGTAGATTTAAATCAGAAATGAGGAGAAATTACTTTTCTCTAAGGGCCGTGAATCTGTGGAATTCACATCCTCACAGTGCAGTGGATGCCGGGTGCTGAATAAATTTAAAGAGGAGATAGACAGATTGTTAATTAGCAACGGGGTGAAAGGTTATGGGGAGAGGGTGGGAAATTGGAGCTGAGGCCGGAATGAGAATCTTATGTTCATATGTTCACAGAGCTCAGAGTGTGGTCTAACTGAGGGATACAGAAAGCGGAACTGTGCACAGTGCTCCGAGTGTGGATAACCGAGGGATACGGAGACCGGAACTGTGCACAGTGCTCCGAGTGTGGTCTAACAGAGGGATACAGAGACAAGAACTGTGCACAGTGATCCGAGTGTGGTCTAACTGAGAGATATGGAGACCAGAACTGTGCACTGTGCTCCAAGCGTGGTCTTACTGAGGGGATACAGAGACCAGATCTGTGCACAGTGCTCCGAGTGTGGTCTAACCGAGGGGATACAGAGACCGGAACTGTGCACAGTGCTCCGACGTGGTCTAACTGAGGGGATACAGAGACCAGATCTGTGCTCAGTGCTCCGAGTGTGATCTAACCGTGGGGATACAGAGACCGGAACTATGCACAGTGCTCCGAGTGTGGTCTAACTAAGGGGATACAGAGACCGGAACTGTGCAGAGTGCTCCGAGTGTGGTTTAACCGAGGTGATACAAAGACGGGAACTGTGTACAGTGCTCCGAGTGTGGTCTAACCGAGGGATACGGAGACAGGAACTGTGCACAGTGATCCGAGTGTGGTCTACTCGAGGGATACGGAGACAGGAACTGTGCACAGTGCTCCGAGTGTGGTCTAAGAGACGGGATACAGCGACAGGAACTGTGCACAGTTCTCCGGGTGGGGTCTATCTGAGGGATACAGAGACCAGAAGTGTGCATAGTGCTCCGAGTCTGGTCTTACTGAGGGATACGGAGACACAAACTGTGCACAATGCTCCGAGTGTAGTCTCACCGAGGGTTACGCAGATCGGAACTGTGCATACTGCTCCGAGTCTGGTCTAACTGAGGGATACGGAGATCGGAACTGTGCACAGTGCTCCGGGTGTGGTCTAACCAAAGGATACGGAGACCGGAACTGTGCATAATGCTCCGAGTCTGGTCTAACTGAGGGATACGGAGATCGGAACTGCGCACAGCGCTCCGAGTCTGGTCTAACTGAGGGATACGGAGATCGCAACTGCGCACAGCGCTCCGAGTGTGGTCTAATCAAGGGATATGCAGACCAGAACTGCGCACAGTGCTCGGTGCGTGGTCTAACCGAGGGATACAGAGAAAGGAACTGTGCACAGTGCTGCGAGTGTGGTCTAACCAAATGATATGGAGACAGGAACTGTGCACAGTGCTCTGGTTGGGGTCATTCCAAGGGACACGGAGACAGAAACTGTGCACAGTGCTCCGAGTGTGGTCTAACCAAGCAATACGGAGACCGGAACTGTGCACAGAGCTCCAAGTGTGGTCTATCCACGAGATACGGAGACTGGAACCATGCACAGTGCTCCGAGTGGGGTCTATCCGAGTGATACGGAGACAGGAACTGTGCACAGTGCTCCGAGTTGGTCTAACCAAGCGATACGGAGACCGGAACTGGGCACAGTACTCCATGTGTGGTCTAACCGATGGATACGGAGACTGTAACTGTGAACAGTGCTCCAAGTGTGGTCTAACCGATGGATACGTAGACTGTAACTGTGCATAGTACTCCAAGTGTGGTCTAACCGAGGGTTACGGAGATCGGAACTGTGCACAGTGCTCCAAGTGTGGCCTAACCGAGGGATACGGAGACCTGAACTGTGCACAGTGCTCTGAGTGTGGTCTAACAGAGGGATACAGAGACAGGAACTGTGCGCAGTGCTCCGAGTGTTGACTAACCGAGGGATAAGAGACAGGAATGTGCACAGTGATCCGAGTGTGGGCTAATCAAGGGATATGCAGACCAGAACTGTGCACAGTGCTCCGAGTGTGGTCTACCCGAGGGATACAGAGACAGGAACAGTGCACAGTGCTCTAAGTGTGGTCAAAGAGAGGGGATACAGCGACAGGAACTGTGCACAGTGCTCCGAGTGTGTCTAACCGAGGGATACAGAGACCGGAACTGTGCACTGTGCTCCGAGTGTGGTCTAACCGAGGGATACAGAGACAGGAACTGTGCACAGTGCTCCGTGTGTGGTCTAACTGAGGAATAAGGAGACCGGAACTATGCAGAGTGTTCCAAGTGTGGTTTAAGCGAGCGAAATGGAGACTAGAACTGTGCACAGTGATCCGACTGTGGTCTAACTGAGGGATATGGAGACAGGAATTGTGCCAGGTCTCTGGATGTGGTCTAACCGAGGGATACGGAGACCGGAACTGTGCACAGTGCTCCGAGTGTTGAGTGACCGAGTGTTAAGATACAGGAATGTGCACAGGGATCCGAGTCTGGTCTAATCAAGGGATATGCAGACCGGAACTGTGCACAGTGCTCCGAGTGTGGTCTAACCGAGGGATACGGATACAGGTCTGTGCACAGTGCTCCGAGTGTGGTCTAACTGAGAGATACGGAGACCAGAACTGTGCACTGTGCTCCAAGCGTGGTCTTACTGAGGGGATACAGAGACCGGATCTGTGCACAGTGCTCCGAGTGTGGTCTAACCGAGGGGATACAGAGACCGGAACTGTGCACAGTGCTCCGACGTGGTCTAACTGAGGGGATACAGAGACTAGATCTGTGCTCAGTGCTCTGAGTGTGATCTAAGAGACGGGATACAGCGACAGGAACTGAGCACAGTGATCCGAGTGTGGTCTACCCGAGGGATACTGAGACAGGAACTGTGCACAGTGCTCCGAGTGTGGTCTAAGAGACGGGATACAGCGACAGGAACTGTGCACAGTTCTCCGGGTGGGGTCTATCTGAGGGATACAGAGACCAGAAGTGTGCATAGTGCTCCGAGTCTGGTCTTACTGAGGGATACGGAGACACAAACTGTGCACAGTGCTCCGAGTGTAGTCTCACCGAGGGTTAGGCAGATCGGAACTGTGCATACTGCTCCGAATCTGGTCTAACTGAGGGATACGCAGATCGGAACTGTGCACAGTGCTCCGAGTGTGGTCTAACCAAAGGATACGGAGACCGGAACTGTGCATAATGCTCCGAGTCTGGTCTAACTGAGGGATACGGAGATCGGATCTGTGCATAGCGCTCCGAGTCTGGTCTAACCGAGGGATATGGAGCCCAGAACTGTGCATAGTGCTCCGACTCCGGGTTCTAACTGAGCGATATGGAGACCGGAACTGTGCACAGTGCTCGGTGCGTGGTCTAACCGAGGGATACAGAGAAAGGAACTGTGCACAGTGCTACGAGTGTGGTCTAACCAAATGATATGGAGACAGGAACTGTGCACAGTGCTCCGGCTGGGGTCATTCCAAGGGACACGGAGACAGAAACTGTGCACAGTGCTCCGAGTGTGGTCTAACCAAGCAATACGGAGACTGGAACTGTGCACAGTGCTCCGAGTGTGGTCTAACCGAGGGGATACAGAGACCGGAACTGGGCAGAGTACTCCGACGTGGTCTAACTGAGGAGATACAAAGACCGGATCTGTGCTCAGTGCTCCAAGTGTGGTCTAACCGAGGGGATACAGAGACCGGAACTATGCACAGTGCTCCGAGTATGATTTAACTGAGGGGATACAGAGACCGGAACAGTGCACAGTGATCCGAGTGTGGTTTAACCGAGGGGATACAGAAACCGGAACAGTGTACAGTGCTCCGAGTGTGGTCTAACTGAGGGATACGGAGACAGGAACTGTGCACAGTGCTCCGAGTGTGGTCTAACAGAGGGATACAGAGACAGGAACTGTGCACAGTGCTTCGAGTGTGGATAACCGAGGGATACGGAGACAGGAACTGTGCACAGTGCTCCGAGTGTGGTCTAACCGAGGTATACGAAGACTGGAACTGTGCAGAGTGCTCCGAGTGTGGTCTAACCGAGGGATACGGAGACAGGAACTGTGCACAGTGCTCCCAGTGTGGTCTAACAGAGGGACACAGAGACAGGAACTGTGCACAGTGCTTCGAGTGTGGATAACCAAGGGATACGGAGACAGGAACTGTGCACAGCGCTCCGAGTGTGGTCTAACCGAGGTATACGGAGACTGGAACTGTGCACAGTGCTCCGAGTGTGGTCTAACTGAGGGATACGGAGACTGGAACTGTGCACAGTGCTCCGAGTGTGGTCTAACTGAGAGATATGGAGACCAGAACTGTGCACTGTTCTCCAAGCATTGTCTAACTGAGGGGATACAGAGACCGGATCTGTGCACAGTACTCCGAGTGTGGTCTAACCGAGGGGATACAGAGACCGGAACTATGCACAGTGCTCCGAGTGTGGTCTACCTATGGGGATACAGAGACCGGAACTGTGCACATTGCTCCGAGAGTGGTCGAACTAAGGGGATACAGAGACCGGAACTGTGTACAGTGCTCCGAGTGTGGTCTAACCGAGGGATACGGAGACAGGAACTGTGCACAGTGCTCTAAGTGTGGTCTAAGAGAGTGGATACAGCAACAGGAACTGTGCACAGTGCTCCGAGTGTGGTCTAACTGAGGGATAAGTGACAGGAATGTGCACAGTGATCCAAGTGTGGACTAACCAAGGGATATGCAGACCGGAACTGTGCACAGTGTTCCGAGTGTGGTCTAACAGAGGGATACAGAGACAGGAACTGTGCACAGTGCACCGAGTGTTGTCTAACCGAGGGATAAGAGACAGGAATGTGCACAGTGATCTGGGTGTGTTCTAATCAAGGGATATGCAGACCAGAACTGTGCACAGTGCTCCGGCTGTTGTCTAACTGAGGGATACGGAGACCGGAACTGTGCACAGTGCTCCGAGCGTGGTATAACTGAGGGATACGGAGACAGGAACTGTGCACAGTGCTCCGAGTGTGGTTGACCGAGGGATACGGAGACCGGAACTAATCACAGTGATCCGAGTGTGGTCTACCCGAGGGATACAGAGACTGGAACTGTGCACAGCGCTCCGAGTGTGGTCTACCCGAGGGAGACAGAGACAGGAAATGTGCACAGTGCTCTGAGTGTTGTCTAACTGAGGGGATACAGTGACAGGAACTGTGCACAGTGCTCCAAGTGTGGTCTACCAAAGGATATGGAAACCAGAACTGTGCACAGTGCTCCGAGTCTGGTCTAACTGAGGGATACGGAGATCGGAACTGTGCATAGCGCTCCGAGTCTGGTCTAACTGAGGGATATGGAGCCCGGAACTGTGCATAGTGCTCGGTGCGTGGTCTAACCGAGGGATACCGAGAAAGGAACTGTGCACAGTGCTGCGAGTGTGGTCGAACCAAACGATACGGAGACAGGAACTGTGCACAGTGCTCCGGGTGGGGTCTAACCAAGCAATACGGAGGCCGAAATGTGCACAGCGCTCCGAGTGTGGTCTATCCGCGAGATACGGAGACTGGAACCATGCACAGTGCTCCGAGTGGGGTCTAACCAAGCGATACGGAGACCGGAACTGGGCACAGTGCTCCGAGTGTGGTCTAACCAATGGATACGGAGACTGTAACTGTGCATAGTGCTCCGAGTGTGGTCTAACTGATAGATACGTAGACTGTAACTGTGCATAGTGCTCCAAGTGTGGTCTAACCGAGGGTTACGGAGAACGGAACTGTGCACAGTGCTCCGAGTGTGGTCTGACCAAGGGATACGGAGACTGGAACTGTGCACAGTGGTCCAAGTGTGGTCTAGTTGTGGGATACGTAGACCAGGTCTGTTCACAGTGCTCCAAGTGTGGTCTAACCAAGGGATATGGTGAATAGAAATATGTACAATACTCCGAGTGGGATCTCACTGTGGGATATGCAGACTACAACTATGCACTGTGCTCCGAGTGTAGTCTGACCGAGGGATATGGAGATAAGAGCTGTCCCCTAGTATGAGAGGCCATAGTCTTAGTCTAAGAGGTGGTAGATTTAAATCAGAAATGAGGAGAAATTACTTTTCTCTAAGGGCCGTGAATCTGTGGAATTCACTACCTCACAGTGCAGTGGATGCCGGGTGCTGAATAAATTTAAGGAGGAGATAGACAGATTTTTAATTAGCAACGGGGTGAAAGGTTATGGGGAGAGGGTGGGAAATTGGAGCTGAGGCCGGAATGAGAATCTTATGTTCATATGTTCACAGAGCTCAGAGTGTGGTCTAACTGAGGGATACAGAAAGCGGAACTGTGCACAGTGCTCCGAGTGTGGATAACCGAGGGATACGGAGACCGGAACTGTGCACAGTGCTCCGAGTGTGGTCTAACAGAGGGATACAGAGACAAGAACTGTGCACAGTGCTCCGAGTGTGGTCTAACTGAGGGATACGGAGACTGGAACTGTGCACAGTGCTCCGAGTGTGGTCTAACTGAGAGATATGGAGACCAGAACTGTGCACTGTTCTCCAAGCATTGTCTAACTGAGGGGATACAGAGACCGGATCTGTGCACAGTACTCCGAGTGTGGTCTAACCGAGGGGATACAGAGACCGGAACTATGCACAGTGCTCCGAGTGTGGTCTACCTATGGGGATACAGAGACCGGAACTGTGCACATTGCTCCGAGAGTGGTCGAACTAAGGGGATACAGAGACCGGAACTGTGTACAGTGCTCCGAGTGTGGTCTAACCGAGGGATACGGAGACAGGAACTGTGCACAGTGCTCTAAGTGTGGTCTAAGAGAGTGGATACAGCAACAGGAACTGTGCACAGTGCTCCGAGTGTGGTCTAACTGAGGGATAAGTGACAGGAATGTGCACAGTGATCCAAGTGTGGTCTAACCAAGGGATATGCAGACCGGAACTGTGCACAGTGTTCCGAGTGTGGTCTAACAGAGGGATACAGAGACAGGAACTGTGCACAGTGCACCGAGTGTTGTCTAACCGAGGGATAAGAGACAGGAATGTGCACAGTGATCTGGGTGTGTTCTAATCAAGGGATATGCAGACCAGAACTGTGCACAGTGCTCCGGCTGTTGTCTAACTGAGGGATACGGAGACCGGAACTGTGCACAGTGCTCCGAGCGTGGTATAACTGAGGGATACGGAGACAGGAACTGTGCACAGTGCTCCGAGTGTGGTTGACCGAGGGATACGGAGACCGGAACTAATCACAGTGATCCGAGTGTGGTCTACCCGAGGGATACAGAGACTGGAACTGTGCACAGCGCTCCGAGTGTGGTCTACCCGAGGGAGACAGAGACAGGAAATGTGCACAGTGCTCTGAGTGTTGTCTAACTGAGGGGATACAGTGACAGGAACTGTGCACAGTGCTCCAAGTGTGGTCTACCAAAGGATATGGAAACCAGAACTGTGCACAGTGCTCCGAGTCTGGTCTAACTGAGGGATACGGAGATCGGAACTGTGCATAGCGCTCCGAGTCTGGTCTAACTGAGGGATATGGAGCCCGGAACTGTGCATAGTGCTCGGTGCGTGGTCTAACCGAGGGATACCGAGAAAGGAACTGTGCACAGTGCTGCGAGTGTGGTCGAACCAAACGATACGGAGACAGGAACTGTGCACAGTGCTCCGGGTGGGGTCTAACCAAGCAATACGGAGGCCGAAATGTGCACAGCGCTCCGAGTGTGGTCTATCCGCGAGATACGGAGACTGGAACCATGCACAGTGCTCCGAGTGGGGTCTAACCAATGGATACGGAGACTGTAACTGTGCATAGTGCTCCGAGTGTGGTCTAACTGATAGATACGTAGACTGTAACTGTGCATAGTGCTCCAAGTGTGGTCTAACCGAGGGTTACGGAGATCGGAACTGTGCACAGTGCTCCGAGTGTGGTCTGACCAAGGGATACGGAGACTGGAACTGTGCACAGTGGTCCAAGTGTGGTCTAGTTGTGGGATACGTAGACCAGGTCTGTTCACAGTGCTCCAAGTGTGGTCTAACCAAGGGATATGGTGAATAGAAATATGTACAATACTCCGAGTGGGATCTCACTGTGGGATATGCAGACTACAACTATGCACTGTGCTCCGAGTGTAGTCTGACCGAGGGATATGGAGATAAGAGCTGTCCCCTAGTATGAGAGGCCATAGTCTTAGTCTAAGAGGTGGTAGATTTAAATCAGAAATGAGGAGAAATTACTTTTCTCTAAGGGCCGTGAATCTGTGGAATTCACTACCTCACAGTGCAGTGGATGCCGGGTGCTGAATAAATTTAAGGAGGAGATAGACAGATTTTTAATTAGCAACGGGGTGAAAGGTTATGGGGAGAGGGTGGGAAATTGGAGCTGAGGCCGGAATGAGAATCTTATGTTCATATGTTCACAGAGCTCAGAGTGTGGTCTAACTGAGGGATACAGAAAGCGGAACTGTGCACAGTGCTCCGAGTGTGGATAACCGAGGGATACGGAGACCGGAACTGTGCACAGTGCTCCGAGTGTGGTCTAACAGAGGGATACAGAGACAAGAACTGTGCACAGTGATCCGAGTGTGGTCTAACTGAGAGATATGGAGACCAGAACTGTGCACTGTGCTCCAAGCGTGGTCTTACTGAGGGGATACAGAGACCAGATCTGTGCACAGTGCTCCGAGTGTGGTCTAACCGAGGGGATACAGAGACCGGAACTGTGCACAGTGCTCCGACGTGGTCTAACTGAGGGGATACAGAGACCAGATCTGTGCTCAGTGCTCCGAGTGTGATCTAACCGTGGGGATACAGAGACCGGAACTATGCACAGTGCTCCGAGTGTGGTCTAACTAAGGGGATACAGAGACCGGAACTGTGCAGAGTGCTCCGAGTGTGGTTTAACCGAGGGGATACAAAGACCGGAACTGTGTACAGTGCTCCGAGTGTGGTCTAACCGAGGGATACGGAGACAGGAACTGTGCACAGTGATCCGAGTGTGGTCTACCCGAGGGATACGGAGACAGGAACTGTGCACAGTGCTCCGAGTGTGGTCTAAGAGACGGGATACAGCGACAGGAACTGTGCACAGTTCTCCGGGTGGGGTCTATCTGAGGGATACAGAGACCAGAAGTGTGCATAGTGCTCCGAGTCTGGTCTTACTGAGGGATACGGAGACACAAACTGTGCACAGTGCTCCGAGTGTAGTCTCACCGAGGGTTACGCAGATCGGAACTGTGCATACTGCTCCGAGTCTGGTCTAACTGAGGGATACGGAGATCGGAACTGCGCACAGCGCTCCGAGTCTGGTCTAACCGAGGGATATGGAGCCCAGAACTGTGCATAGTGCTCCGACTCCGGGTTCTAACTGAGCGATATGGAGACCGGAACTGTGCACAGTGCTCGGTGCGTGGTCTAACCGAGGGATACAGAGAAAGGAACTGTGCACAGTGCTGCGAGTGTGGTCTAACCAAATGATATGGAGACAGGAACTGTGCACAGTGCTCTGGTTGGGGTCATTCCAAGGGACACGGAGACAGAAACTGTGCACAGTGCTCCGAGTGTGGTCTAACCAAGCAATACGGAGACCGGAACTGTGCACAGTGCTCCAAGTGTGGTCTATCCGCGAGATACGGAGACTGGAACCATGCACAGTGCTCCGAGTGGGGTCTATCCGAGTGATACGGAGACAGGAACTGTGCACAGTGCTCCGAGTTGGTCTAACCAAGCGATACGGAGACCGGAACTGGGCACAGTACTCCATGTGTGGTCTAACCGATGGATACGGAGACTGTAACTGTGCACAGTGCTCCAAGTGTGGTCTAACCGATGGATACGTAGACTGTAACTGTGCATAGTACTCCAAGTGTGGTCTAACCGAGGGTTACGGAGATCGGAACTGTGCACAGTGCTCCAAGCGTGGCCTAACCGAGGGATACGGAGACCTGAACTGTGCACAGTGCTCTGAGTGTGGTCAAACAGAGGGATACAGAGACAGGAACTGTGCACAGTGCTCCGAGTGTGGTCTAACCAAGGGATACGGAGACCAGGTCTGTGCACAGTGCTCCGAATGTGGTCTGACCAAGGGATACGGAGACTGAAACTGTGCACAGTGCTCCGAGTGTGGTCTAACCGAGGAATACGGAGACCAGGTCAGTGCACAGTGCTCCAAGTGTGGTCTAACCAAGGGATATGGTGAATAGAAATATGTACAATACTCCGAGAGTGATCTCACTGAGGAATATGTAGACTACAACTATGCACTGTGCTCCGTGCGTAGTCTGAACGAGGGATATGGAGATCAGAGCTGTCACCTAGAACGAGAGGCCATAGTCTTAGAGTAAGAGGTGGTAGATTTAAATCAGAGATGAGGAGAAATTACTTTTCTCTAAGGGCCGTGAATCTGTGGAATTCACTACCTCACAGTGCAGTGGATGCCGGGTGCTGAATAAATTTAAGGAGGAGATAGACAGATTTTTAATTAGCAACGAGGTGAAAGGTTATGGGGAGAAGGAGGGAAATTGGAGTTGAGGCCGGAATGAGAATCTTATGTTCTTATGTTCACAGAGATCAGAGTGTTGTCTAACCAGGGAGACAGAAAGTGGAACTGTGCACAGTGCTCTTAATGTGGATAACCGAGGGATACGGAGACCGGAACTGTGCACAGTGCTCCGAGTGTGGTCTAACAGATGGATACAGAGACCGGAACTATGCACAGTGCTCCGGGTGTGGTCTAACTGAGGGATACGGAGACTGGAACTGTGCACAGTGCTCCGAGTGTGGTCTAACAGAGGGATACAGAGATAGGAACTGTGCACAGTGCTCCGAGTGTTGACTACCCGAGGGATAAGAGACAGGAATGTGCACAGTGATCCGAGTGTGGTCTAACCAAGGGATATGCAGACCGGAACTGTGCACAGTGCTCCGGGTGTGGTCTAATCAAGGGATACGGAGACCAGAACTGTGCACAGTGCTCCGGGTGTGGTCTAATCAAGGGATACGGAGACCAGAACTGTGCACAGTGCTCCGACGTGGTCTAACTGAGGGATACGGAGACAGGAACTCTGCACAGTGCTCCGACGTGGTCTAACTGAGGGATACGGATACAGGAACTGTGCACAGTGCTCCGAGTGTGGTCTAACCAAGCGATACGTAGACCAGAAATCTGCAAAGCGTTCCGAGTGTGGTCTGTCCGGGAGATGCGGAGACAGGAACTGTGCACAGTGTTCCGAGTGTGGTCTAACCGAGGGATACGGAGACAGGTACTGTGCACTGTGCTCCGAGTGTGGTCTAACCGAGGGATACAGAGACAGGAACTGTGCACAATGCTCCGAGTATGGTTTAACTGAGGGGATACAGAGACCGGAACTGTGCACAGTGCTCCGAGTGTGGTTGAACCGAGGGGATACAGAAACCGGAACTGTGTACAGTGCTCCGAGTGTGGTCTAACCGAGGGATACGGAGACAGGAACTGTGCACAGTGCTCCGAGTGTGGTCTAACAGAGGGATACAGAGACAGGAACTGTGCACAGTGCTTCGAGTGTGGATAACCGAGGGATACGGAGACAGGAACTGTGCACAATGCTCCGCGTGTGGTCTAACCGAGGTATACGGAGACTGGAACTGTGCACAGTGCTCCGAGTGTGGTTTAACCGAGGGGATACAGAGACCGGAACTGTGTACAGTGCTCCGAGTGTGGTCTAACCGAGGGATACGGAGACAGGAACTGTGCACAGTGCTCCGAGTGTGGTCTAACAGAGGGATACAGAGAAAGGAACTGTGCACAGTGCTTCGAGTGTGGATAACCGAGGGATACGGAGACAGGAACTGTGCACAGTGCTCCGAGTGTGGTCTAGCCGAGGTATACGGAGACTGGAACTGTACACAGTGCTCCGAGTGTGGTCTAACCGAGGGATACGGAGACAGGAACTGTGCACAATGCTCCGAGTGTGGTCTAACCGAGGGATACGGAGACAGGAACTGTGCACTGTGCTCCAAGCGTGGTCTAACAGAGGGATACAGAGACAGGAACTGTGCACAGTGCTTCGAGTGTGGATAACCGAGGGATACGGAGACAGGAACTGTGCACAGTGCTCCGAGTGTGGTCTAACCGAGGGATACGGAGACAGGAACTGTGCACTGTGCTCCAAGCGTGGTCTAACTGAGGGGATACAGAGACCGGATCTGTGCACAGTGCTCCGAGTGTGGTGGAACCGAGGGGATACAGAGACCGGAACTATGCACAGTGCTCCGAGTGTGGTCTACCTACGGGGATACAGAGACCGGAACTGTGTACAGTGCTCCGAGTGTGGTCTAACAGAGGGATACGGAGACAGGAACTGTGCACAGTGCTCTAAGTGTGGTCTAAGAGAGTGGATACAGTGACAGGAACTGTGCACAGTGCTCCGAGTGTGGTCTAACCGAGGGATATGGAGATAGGAACTGTGCACAGTGCTCCGAGTGTGGTCAAACCGAGGGATACGGAGACAGAAACTGGGCACAGAGTGCCGAGTGTGGTCTAACCGAGGGATATGGAGACTGGAACTGTGCACAGTGCTCCGAGTGTGGTTTAACCGAGGGGATACAGAGACCGGAACTGTGTACAGTGCTCCGAATGTGGTCTAACCGAGGGATACAGAGACAGGAACTGTGCACAGTGCTCCGGGTGTGGTCTAACAAGGGATACAGAGACATGAACTGTGCACAGTGCTTCGAGTGTGGATAACCGAGGGATACGGAGACAGGAACTGTGCACAATGCTCCGAGTGTGGTCTAACAGAGGGATACAGAGACAGGAACTGTACACAGTGCTCCGAGTGTGGTCTAACGGAGGTATACGGAGACTGGAACTGTGCACAGTGCTCCGAGTGTGGTCTAACCGAGGGATACGGAAACAGGAACTGTGCACAATGCTCCGAGTGTGGTCTAACTCAGAGATATGGAGACCAGAACTGTGCACTGTGCTCCAAGCGTGGTCTAACTGAGGGGATACAGAGACCGGATCTGTGCACAGAGCTCCGAGTGTGGTCTAACCGAGGGGATACAGAGACCGGAACTATGCACAGTGCTCCGAGTGTGGTCTACCTCCGGGGATACAGAGACCGGAACTGTGCACATTGCTCCGAGAGTGGTCGAACTAAGGGGATACAGAGACCGGATCTGTGTACAGTGCTCCGAGTGTGGTCTAACCGAGGGATACGGAGACAGGAACTGTGCACAGTGCTCCGAGTGTGGTCTAACTGAGGGATAAGTGACAGGAATGTGCACAGTGATCCAAGTGTGGTCTAACCAAGGGATATGCAGACCAGAACTGTGCACAGTGTTCCGAGTGTGGTCTAACAGAGGGATACAGAGACAGGAACTGTGCACAGTGCTCCGAGTGTGGTCTAACTGAGGGGATACAGAGACAGGAATTGTGCACAGTGCACCGAGTGTTGTCTAACCGAGGGATAAGAGACAGGAATGTGCACAGTGATCTGGGTGTGTTCTAATCAAGGGCTATGCAGACTAGAACTGTGCACAGTGCTCCGGCTGTTGTCTAACTGAGGGATACGGAGACCGGAACTGTGCACAGTGCTCCGAGCGTGGTATAACTGAGGGATACGGAGACAGGAACTGTGCACAGTGCTCCGAGTGTGGTTAACCGAGGGATACGGAGACCGGAACTAATCACAGTGATCCGAGTGTGGTCTAACCGAGGGATACGGAGACCAGGTCTGTGCACAGTGCTCCAAGTGTGGTCTAACCAAGGGATATGGTGAATAGAAATATGTACAAAACTCTGAGTGTGATCTCACTGAGGAATATGTAGACTACAACTATGCACTGTGCTCCGAGCGTAGACTGAACGAGGGATATGGAGATCAGAGCTGTCACCTAGACGAGAGGCCATAGTCTTAGAGTAAGAGGTGGTAGATTTAAATCAGAGATGAGGAGAAATTACTTTTCTCTAAGGGCCGTGAATCTGTGGAATTCACTGCCTCACAGTGCAGTGGATGCCGGGTGCTGAATAAATTTAAGGAGGAGATAGACAGATTTTTAATTAGCAACGGGGTGAAAGGTTATGGGGAGAAGGAGGGAAATTGGAGTTGAGGCCGGAATGAGAATCTTATGTTCTTATGTTCACAGAGATCAGAGTGTTGTCTAACCAGGGAGACAGAAAGTGGAACTGTGCACAGAGCTCCTAATGTGGATAACCGAGGGTTACGGAGACCGGAACTGTGCACAGTGCTCCGAGTGTGGTCTAACAGATGGATACAGAGACCGGAACTATGCACAGTGCTCCAGGTGTGGTCTAACTGAGGGATACGGAGACTGGAACTGTGCACAGTGCTCCGAGTGTGGTCTAACAGAGGGATACAGAGATAGGAACTGTGCACAGTGCTCCGAGTGTTGACTACCCGAGGGATAAGAGACAGGAATGTGCACAGTGATCCGAGTGTGGTCTAACCAAGGGATATGCAGACCGGAACTGTGCTCAGTGCTCCGGGTGTGGTCTAATCAAGGGATACGGAGACCAGAACTGTGCACAGTGCTCCGACGTGGTCTAACTGAGGGATACGGAGACAGGAACTGTGCACAGTGCTCCGACGTGGTCTAACTGAGGGATACGGATACAGGAACTGTGCACAGTGCTCCGAGTGTGGTCTAACCAAGCGATACGTAGACCAGAAATCTGCAAAGCGTTCCGAGTGTGGTCTGTCCGGGAGATGCGGAGACAGGAACTGTGCACAGTGTTCCGAGTGTGGTCTAACCGAGGGATACGGAGACAGGTACTGTGCACTGTGCTCCGAGTGTGGTCTAACCGAGGGATACAGAGACAGGAACTGTGCACAATGCTCCGAGTATGGTTTAACTGAGGGGATACAGAGACCGGAACTGTGCACAGTGCTCCGAGTGTGGTTGAACCGAGGGGATACAGAAACCGGAACTGTGTACAGTGCTCCGAGTGTGGTCTAACTGAGGGATACGGAGACAGGAACTGTGCACAGTGCTCCGAGTGTGGTCTAACAGAGGGATACAGAGACAGGAACTGTGCACAGTGCTTCGAGTGTGGATAACCGAGGGATACGGAGACAGGAACTGTGCACAATGCTCCGCGTGTGGTCTAACCGAGGTATACGGAGACTGGAACTGTGCACAGTGCTCCGAGTGTGGTTTAACCGAGGGGATACAGAGACCGGAACTGTGTACAGTTCTCCGAGTGTGGTCTAACCGAGGGATACGGAGACAGGAACTGTGCACAGTGCTCCGAGTGTGGTCTAACAGAGGGATACAGAGACAGGAACTGTGCACAGTGCTTCGAGTGTGGATAACCGAGGGATACGGAGACAGGAACTGTGCACAGTGCTCCGAGTGTGGTCTAACCGAGGTATACGGAGACTGGAACTGTACACAGTGCTCCGAGTGTGGTCTAACCGAGGGATACGGAGACAGGAACTGTGCACAGTGCTCCGAGTGTGGTCTAACCAAGGGATACGGAGACAGGAACTGTGCACTGTGCTCCAAGCGTGGTCTAACAGAGGGATACAGAGACAGGAACTGTGCACAGTTCTTCGAGTGTGGATAACCGAGGGATACGGAGACCGGAACTGTGCACAGTGCTCCGAGTGTGGTCTAACCGAGGTATACGGAGACTGGAACTGTGCACAGTGCTCCAAGCGTGGTCTAACTGAGGGGATACAGAGACCGGATCTGTGCACAGTGCTCCGAGTGTGGTGGAACCGAGGGGATACAGAGACCGGAACTATGCACAGTGCTCCGAGTGTGGTCTACCTACGGGGATACAGAGACCGGAACTGTGTACAGTGCTCCGAGTGTGGTCTAACAGAGGGATACGGAGACAGGAACTGTGCACAGTGCTCTAAGTGTGGTCTAAGAGAGTGGATACAGCGACAGGAACTGTGCACAGTGCTCCGAGTGTGGTGTAACCGAGGGATATGGAGATAGGAACTGTGCACAGTGCTCCGAGTGTGGTCAAACCGAGGGATACGGAGACAGGAACTGGGCACAGAGTGCCGAGTGTGGTCTAACCGAGGGATATGGAGACTGGAACTGTGCACAGTGCTCCGAGTGTGGTTTAACCAAGGGGATACAGAGACCGGAACTGTGTACAGTGCTCCGAATGTGGTCTAACCGAGGGATACAGAGACAGGAACTGTGCACAGTGCTCCGGGTGTGGTCTAACAAGGGATACAGAGACAGGAACTGTGCACAGTGCTTCGAGTGTGGATAACCGAGGGATACGGAGACAGGAACTGTGCACAATGCTCCGAGTGTGGTCTAACAGAGGGATACAGAGACAGGAACTGTACACAGTGCTCCGAGTGTGGTCTAACGGAGGTATACGGAGACTGGAACTGTGCACAGTGCTCCGAGTGTGGTCTAACCGAGGGATACGGAAACAGGAACTGTGCACAGTGCTCCGAGTGTGGTCTAACTGAGAGATATGGAGACCAGAACTGTGCACTGTGCTCCAAGCGTGGTCTAACTGAGGGGATACAGAGACTGGATCTGTGCACAGTGCTCCGAGTGTGGTCTAACCGAGGGGATACAGAGACCGGAACTATGCACAGTGCTCTGAGTGTGGTCTACCTCCGGGGATACAGAGACCGGAACTGTGCACATTGCTCCGAGAGTGGTCGAACTAAGGGGATACAGAGACCGGAACTGTGTACAGTGCTCCGAGTGTGGTCTAACTGAGGGATAAGTGACAGGAATGTGCACAGTGATCCAAGTGTGGTCTAACCAAGGGATATGCAGACCGGAACTGTGCACAGTGTTCCGAGTGTGGTCTAACAGAGGGATACAGAGACAGGAACTGTGCACAGTGCACCGAGAGTTGTCTAACCGAGGGATAAGAGACAGGAATGTGCACAGTGATCTGGGTGTGTTCTAATCAAGGGATATGCAGACTAGAACTGTGCACAGTGCTCCGGCTGTTGTCTAACTGAGGGATACGGAGACCAGAACTGTGCACAGTGCTCCGAGCGTGGTATAACTGAGGGATACGGAGACAGGAACTGTGCACAGTGCTCCGAGTGTGGTTAACCGAGGGATACGGAGACCGGAACTAATCACAGTGATCCGAGTGTGGTCTAACCGAGGGATACGGAGACCAGGTCTGTGCACAGTGCTCCAAGTGTGGTCTAACCAAGGGATATGGTGAATAGAAATATGTACAAAACTCTGAGTGTGATCTCACTGAGGAATATGTAGACTACAACTATGCACTGTGCTCCGAGCGTAGACTGAACGAGGGATATGGAGATCAGAGCTGTCACCTAGACGAGAGGCCATAGTCTTAGAGTAAGAGGTGGTAGATTTAAATCAGAGATGAGGAGAAATTACTTTTCTCTAAGGGCCGTGAATCTGTGGAATTCACTGCCTCACAGTGCAGTGGATGCCGGGTGCTGAATAAATTTAAGGAGGAGATAGACAGATTTTTAATTAGCAACGGGGTGAAAGGTTATGGGGAGAAGGAGGGAAATTGGAGTTGAGGCCGGAATGAGAATCTTATGTTCTTATGTTCACAGAGATCAGAGTGTTGTCTAACCAGGGAGACAGAAAGTGGAACTGTGCACAGAGCTCCTAATGTGGATAACCGAGGGTTACGGAGACCGGAACTGTGCACAGTGCTCCGAGTGTGGTCTAACAGATGGATACAGAGACCGGAACTATGCACAGTGCTCCAGGTGTGGTCTAACTGAGGGATACGGAGACTGGAACTGTGCACAGTGCTCCGAGTGTGGTCTAACAGAGGGATACAGAGATAGGAACTGTGCACAGTGCTCCGAGTGTTGACTACCCGAGGGATAAGAGACAGGAATGTGCACAGTGATCCGAGTGTGGTCTAACCAAGGGATATGCAGACCGGAACTGTGCTCAGTGCTCCGGGTGTGGTCTAATCAAGGGATACGGAGACCAGAACTGTGCACAGTGCTCCGACGTGGTCTAACTGAGGGATACGGAGACAGGAACTGTGCACAGTGCTCCGACGTGGTCTAACTGAGGGATACGGATACAGGAACTGTGCACAGTGCTCCGAGTGTGGTCTAACCAAGCGATACGTAGACCAGAAATCTGCAAAGCGTTCCGAGTGTGGTCTGTCCGGGAGATGCGGAGACAGGAACTGTGCACAGTGTTCCGAGTGTGGTCTAACCGAGGGATACGGAGACAGGTACTGTGCACTGTGCTCCGAGTGTGGTCTAACCGAGGGATACAGAGACAGGAACTGTGCACAATGCTCCGAGTATGGTTTAACTGAGGGGATACAGAGACCGGAACTGTGCACAGTGCTCCGAGTGTGGTTGAACCGAGGGGATACAGAAACCGGAACTGTGTACAGTGCTCCGAGTGTGGTCTAACTGAGGGATACGGAGACAGGAACTGTGCACAGTGCTCCGAGTGTGGTCTAACAGAGGGATACAGAGACAGGAACTGTGCACAGTGCTTCGAGTGTGGATAACCGAGGGATACGGAGACAGGAACTGTGCACAATGCTCCGCGTGTGGTCTAACCGAGGTATACGGAGACTGGAACTGTGCACAGTGCTCCGAGTGTGGTTTAACCGAGGGGATACAGAGACCGGAACTGTGTACAGTTCTCCGAGTGTGGTCTAACCGAGGGATACGGAGACAGGAACTGTGCACAGTGCTCCGAGTGTGGTCTAACAGAGGGATACAGAGACAGGAACTGTGCACAGTGCTTCGAGTGTGGATAACCGAGGGATACGGAGACAGGAACTGTGCACAGTGCTCCGAGTGTGGTCTAACCGAGGTATACGGAGACTGGAACTGTACACAGTGCTCCGAGTGTGGTCTAACCGAGGGATACGGAGACAGGAACTGTGCACAGTGCTCCGAGTGTGGTCTAACCAAGGGATACGGAGACAGGAACTGTGCACTGTGCTCCAAGCGTGGTCTAACAGAGGGATACAGAGACAGGAACTGTGCACAGTTCTTCGAGTGTGGATAACCGAGGGATACGGAGACCGGAACTGTGCACAGTGCTCCGAGTGTGGTCTAACCGAGGTATACGGAGACTGGAACTGTGCACAGTGCTCCAAGCGTGGTCTAACTGAGGGGATACAGAGACCGGATCTGTGCACAGTGCTCCGAGTGTGGTGGAACCGAGGGGATACAGAGACCGGAACTATGCACAGTGCTCCGAGTGTGGTCTACCTACGGGGATACAGAGACCGGAACTGTGTACAGTGCTCCGAGTGTGGTCTAACAGAGGGATACGGAGACAGGAACTGTGCACAGTGCTCTAAGTGTGGTCTAAGAGAGTGGATACAGCGACAGGAACTGTGCACAGTGCTCCGAGTGTGGTGTAACCGAGGGATATGGAGATAGGAACTGTGCACAGTGCTCCGAGTGTGGTCAAACCGAGGGATACGGAGACAGGAACTGGGCACAGAGTGCCGAGTGTGGTCTAACCGAGGGATATGGAGACTGGAACTGTGCACAGTGCTCCGAGTGTGGTTTAACCAAGGGGATACAGAGACCGGAACTGTGTACAGTGCTCCGAATGTGGTCTAACCGAGGGATACAGAGACAGGAACTGTGCACAGTGCTCCGGGTGTGATCTAACAAGGGATACAGAGACAGGAACTGTGCACAGTGCTTCGAGTGTGGATAACCGAGGGATACGGAGACAGGAACTGTGCACAATGCTCCGAGTGTGGTCTAACAGAGGGATACAGAGACAGGAACTGTACACAGTGCTCCGAGTGTGGTCTAACGGAGGTATACGGAGACTGGAACTGTGCACAGTGCTCCGAGTGTGGTCTAACCGAGGGATACGGAAACAGGAACTGTGCACAGTGCTCCGAGTGTGGTCTAACTGAGAGATATGGAGACCAGAACTGTGCACTGTGCTCCAAGCGTGGTCTAACTGAGGGGATACAGAGACTGGATCTGTGCACAGTGCTCCGAGTGTGGTCTAACCGAGGGGATACAGAGACCGGAACTATGCACAGTGCTCTGAGTGTGGTCTACCTCCGGGGATACAGAGACCGGAACTGTGCACATTGCTCCGAGAGTGGTCGAACTAAGGGGATACAGAGACCGGAACTGTGTACAGTGCTCCGAGTGTGGTCTAACTGAGGGATAAGTGACAGGAATGTGCACAGTGATCCAAGTGTGGTCTAACCAAGGGATATGCAGACCGGAACTGTGCACAGTGTTCCGAGTGTGGTCTAACAGAGGGATACAGAGACAGGAACTGTGCACAGTGCACCGAGAGTTGTCTAACCGAGGGATAAGAGACAGGAATGTGCACAGTGATCTGGGTGTGTTCTAATCAAGGGATATGCAGACTAGAACTGTGCACAGTGCTCCGGCTGTTGTCTAACTGAGGGATACGGAGACCAGAACTGTGCACAGTGCTCCGAGCGTGGTATAACTGAGGGATACGGAGACAGGAACTGTGCACAGTGCTCCGAGTGTGGTTAACCGAGGGATACGGAGACCGGAACTAATCACAGTGATCCGAGTGTGGTCTAACCGAGGGATACGGAGACCAGGTCTGTGCACAGTGCTCCAAGTGTGGTCTAACCAAGGGATATGGTGAATAGAAATATGTATAATACTCTGAATGTGATCTCACTGAGGAATATGTAGACTACAACTATGCACTGTGCTCCGAGCGTAGTCTGAACGAGGGATATGGAGATCAGAGCTGTCACCTAGACGAGAGGCCATAGTCTTAGAGTAAGAGGTGGTAGATTTAAATCAGAGATGAGGAGAAATTACTTTTCTCTAAGGGCCGTGAATCTGTGGAATTCACTACCTCACAGTGCAGTGGATGCCGGGTGCTGAATAAATTTAAGGAGGAGATAGACAGATTTTTAATTAGCAACGGGGTGAAAGGTTATGAGGAGAAGGAGGGAAATTGGAGTTGAGGCCGGAATGAGAATCTTATGTTCTTATGTTCACAGAGATCAGAGTGTTGTCTAACCAGGGAGACAGAGAGTGGAACTGTGCACAGTGCTCCTAATGTGGATAACCGAGGGATACGGAGACCGGAACTGTGCACAGTGCTCCGAGTGTGGTCTAACAGATGGATACAGAGACCGGAACTATGCACAGTGCTCCAGGTGTGGTCTAACTGAGGGATACGGAGACTGGAACTGTGCACAGTGCTCCGAGTGTGGTCTAACAGAGGGATACAGAGATAGGAACTGTGCACAGTGCTCCAAGTGTTGACTACCCGAGGGATAAGAGACAGGAATGTGCACAGTGATCCGAGTGTGGTCTAACCAAGGGATATGCAGACCGGAACTGTGCACAGTGCTCCGGGTGTGGTCTAATCAAGGGATACAGAGACCAGAACTGTGCACAGTGCTCCGAGCGTGGTCTAACTGAGGGATACGGAGACAGGAACTGTGCACAGTGCTCCAACTGTGGTCTAACCAAGCGATACGTTGACCAGAAATGTGCAAAGCGTTCCGAGTGTGGTCTGTCCGGGAGATGCGGAGACTGGAACTGTGCACAGTGTTCCGAGTGTGGTCTAACCGAGGGATACGGAGACAGGTACTGTGCACTGTGCTCCGAGTGTGGTATAACCGAGGGATACAGAGACAGGAACTGTGTACAGTGCTCCGTGTGTGGTCTAACTGAGGGTTCCGGGACAGGAACTGTATACAGTGTTCCGAGTGTAGTCTCACCGAATGATACGGAGACCGGAACTGCGCACAGTGCTCCGAGTCTGGTCTAACCGAGGGATACGGAGACCGGAACTGTGCATAGTGCTCCGAGTCTGGTCTAACTGAGGGATACGGAGATCGGAACTGTGCACAGTGCTCCGAGTCTGGTCTTACCAAAGGATACGGAGACCGGAACTGTGCATAGTGTTCCGAGTCTGGTCCAACCGAGGGATACGGAGATCGGAACTGTGCATAGTGCTCCGAGTCTGGTCTAACCGAGGGATATGGAGCCCGGAGCTGTGCAAGGTGCTCCGACACCAGTTTCTAACTGAGGGATATGGAGACCGGAACTGTGCACCGTGCTCCGAGTGTGGTCTAACCAAGCGATACGGAGACAGGAACTGTGCATCGTGCTCCGAGTCTGGTCTAACCGATGGATATGGAGACCAGAACTGTGCACAGTGCTTGGTGCATGGTCTAACCGAGGGATACCAAGAAAGGAACTGTGCACAGTGCTGCGAGTGTGGTCTAACCAAACGATACGGAGACAGGAACTGTGCACAGTGCTCCGGGTGGGGTCTATCCAAGAGATACGGAGACAGAAACTGTGCACAGTGCTCCGAGAGTGGACAATCCACGAGATACGGAGACTGGAACTGTGCACAGTGTTCCGAGTGGGGTCTATCCGAGGGTTACGGAGACAGGAACTGTGCACAGTGCTCCGAGTGTGGTCTAACCAAGCGATACGGAGACTGGAACTGGGCACAGTGCTCCGAGTGTGGTCTAACCGATGCATACGGAGACAGGAACTGTGCACAGTGCTCCGAGTCTGGTCTAACCGATGGATACATAGACTGTAACTGTGCATAGTGCTCCAAGTGTGGTCTAACCGAGGGATATGGTGAACGGAACTGTGCAGAGTGCTCCGAGTGTGGTCTAAGCAAGGGATATGGAGCCCAGAACTGTGCACAGTGCTCCGAGTCTGGTCTAACTGAGGGATACGGAGATCGGAACTGTGCACAGTGCTCCGAGTCTGGTCTTACCAAAGGATACGGAGACCGGAAAATTGCACAGTGCTCCGAGTCTGGTCCAACCGAGGTATACGGAGATCGGAACTGTGCATAGTGCTCCGAGTCTGGTCTAACCGAGGGATATGGAGCCGGGAACTGTGCAAGGTGCTCCGACACCAGTTTCTAACTGAGGGATAAGGAGACCGGAACTGTGCACAGTGCTCCAAGCGTTTTCTAACAGAGGGAGACAGAGACAGGAACTGTGCACAGTGCTCCGAGTGTGGATAACCGAGTGATGCGGAGACAGGAACTGTGCACAGTGCATTGAGTGTGGCCTAACCGAGGGATACGGAGACCGGAACTGTGCACAGTGCTCCGAGTGTGGTCTAACAGAGGGATACAGAGACAGGAACTGAGAACAGTTCAACGAGTTTTGACTAACCGAGGGATAAGAGACTGGAATGTGCACAGTGATCCGAGTGTGGTCTAATCAAAGGATATGCAGACCAGAACAGCGCCCAGTGCTCCGAGTGTGGTTTTACTGAGGGATACGGAGACCAGAACTGTGCACAGTGCTCCGAGTGTGGTCTGACCAAGGGATATGGAGACAGGAACTGTGCACAGTTCTCCGAGTGTGGTCTAACCAAAGGATACAGAGACAGGAACTGTGCACAGTGCTTCGAGTGTGGATAACCGAGGGATACAGAGACAGGAACTGTGCACAGTGCTCCGAGTGTGGTCTAACAGAGGGATACAGAGACAGGAACTGTGCACAGTGCTTCGAGTGTGGATAACCGAGGGATACGGAGACCGGAACTGTGCACAGTGCTCCGAGTGTGGTCTAACAGAGGGATACAGAGACAGCAACTGTGCACAGTGCTCCGAGTGTGGTCTAACAGAGGGATATAGAGACAGGAACTGTGCACAGTTCTTCGAGTGTGGATAACCGAGGGATACAGAGACAGGAACTGTGCACAGTGCTCCGAGTGTGGTCTAACAGAGGGATACACTGACAGGAACTGTGCACAGTGCTCCGAGTGTGGATAACTGAGAGATACGGAGACAGGAACTGTGCACAGTGCTCTGAGTGTGGCCTAACCGAGGGATACGGAGACCTGAACTGTGCACAGTGTTCCGAGTGTGGTCTAACAGAGGGATACAGAGACAGGAACTGTGCGCAGTGCTCCGAGTGTTGACTAACCGAGGGTTAAGAGACAGGAATGTGCACAGTGATCCGAGTGTGGTCTAATCAAGGGATATGCAGACCAGAACTGTGCACAGTGCTCCGAGTGTGGTCTACCCGAGGGATACAGAGACAGGAACTGTGCACAGTGCTCTAAGTGTGGTCAAAGAGAGGGGATACAGCGACAGGAACTGTGCACAGTGCTCCGAGTGTGTCTAACCGAGGGATACAGAGACTGGAACTGTGCACTGTGCAACGAATGTGGTCTAACTGAGGGATACAGAGACAGGAACTGTGCACAGTGCTCCGTGTGTGGTCTAACTGAGGAATAAGGAGACCGGAACTATGCAGATTGTTCCAAGTGTGGTTTAAGCGAGCGAAATGGAGACTAGAACTGTGCACAGTGATCCGACTGTGGTCTAACTGAGGGATATGGAGACAGGAATTGTGCCAGGTCTCTGGATGTGGTCTAACCGAGGGATACGGAGACCGGAACTGTGCACAGTGCTCCGAGTGTTGAGTAACCGAGTGTTAAGATACAGGAATGTGCACAGGGATCCGAGTCTGGTCTAATCAAGGGATATGCAGACCGGAACTGTGCACAGTGCTCCGAGTGTGGTCTAACCGAGGAATACGGATACAGGTCTGTGCACAGTGCTCCAAGTGTGGTCTAACTGAGAGATATGGAGACCTGAACTGTGCACAGTGCTCCGAATGTGGTCTGACCAAGGGATACGGAGACTGGAACTGTGCACAGTGCTCCGAGTGTGGTCTAACCGAGGGATACGGAGACCAGGTCTGTGCACAGTGCTCCAAGTGTGGTCTAACCAAGGGATATGGTGAATAGAAATATGTACAATACTCCGAGTGTGATCTCACTGAGGAATATGTAGACTACAACTATGCACTGTGCTCCGAGCGTAGTCTGAACGAGGGATATTGAGATCAGATCTGTCACCTAGAACGAGAGGCCATAGTCTTAGAGTAAGAGGTGGTAGATTTAAATCAGAGATGAGGAGAAATTACTTTTCTCTAAGGGCCGTGAATCTGTGGAATTCACTACCTCACAGTGCAGTGGATGCCGGGTGCTGAATAAATTTAAGGAGGAGATAGACAGATTTTTAATTAGCAATGGGGTGAAAGGTTATGGGGAGAAGGAGGGAAATTGGAGTTGAGGCCGGAATGAGAATCTTATTTTCTTATGTTCACAGAGATCAGAGTGTTGTCTAATCAGGGAGACAGAAAGTGGAACTGTGCACAGTGCTCCTAATGTGGATAACCGAGGGATACGGAGACCGGAACTGTGCACAGTGCTCCGAGTGTGGTCTAACAGATGGATACAGAGACCGGAACTATGCACAGTGCTCCGGGTGTGGTCTAACTGAGGGATACGGAGACTGGAACTGTGCACAGTGCTCCGAGTGTGGTCTAACAGAGGGATACAGAGATAGGAACTGTGCACAGTGCTCCGAGTGTTGACTACCCGAGGGATAAGAGACAGGAATGTGCACAGTGCACCGGGTGTGGTCTAATCAAGGGATACGGAGACCAGAACTGTGCTCAGTGCTCCGATTGTGGTCTAACCGAGGGATACAGAGAGAGGAACTGTGCACAGTGCTCCGAGTATGGTCTAACCAAGGGATACGGATACAGGACTGTGCACACTGCTCCGAGGTGGTCTAACTGAGAGATACGGAGACCAGAACTGTGCACAGTGCTCCGAGTGTGGTCTAACCGAGGGATACGGAGACCAGGTCTGTGCACAGTGCTCCAAGTGTGGTCTAACCAAGGGATATGGTGAATAGAAATATGTACAATACTCCGAGTGGGATCTCACTGAGGGATATGGAGACTACAACTATGCACTGTGCTCCGAGTGTAGTCTAACCGAGGGATATGGAGATCAGAGCTGTGTCCTAGAACGAGAGGCCATAGTCTTAGAGTAAGAGGTGGTAGATTTAAATCAGAGATGAGGAGAAATTACTTTTCTCTAAGGGCCGTGAATCTGTGGAATTCACTACCTCAGTGCAGTGGAAGACGGGTGCTGAATAAATTTAAGGAGGAGATAGACAGATTTTTAATTAGCAACGGGGTGAAAGGTTATGGGGAGAGGGTGGGAAATTGGAGCTGAGGACAGAATGAGAATCTTATGTTCTTATGTTCACAGAGATCAGAGTGTGGTCTAACTGAGGGATACAGAAAGCGGAACTGTGCACAGTGCTCCGAGTGTGGTCTAACCGAGGGATACGGAGACCGGAACTGTGCACAGTGCTCCAAGTGTGGTCTAACCGAGGGATATGGAGACAGGAACTGCGCACAGTGCTCCGAGTGTGGTCTAACCAAGGGATACAGAAAGCGGAACTGTGCACAGTGCTCCGAGTGTGGTCTAACCGAGGGATACGGAGACCGGAACTGTGCACAGTGCTCCGAGTGTGGTCTAACCGAGGGATATGGAGACAGGAACTGCGCACAGTGCTCCGAGTGTGGTCTAACCAAGCGATACGTAGACCAGAAATGTGCAAAGTGTTCCGAGTGTGGTCTGTCCGGGAGATGCGGAGACTCGAACTGTGCACAGTGTTCCGAGTGTGGTCTAACCGAGGGATACGGAGACAGGTACTGTGTACTGTGCTCCGATTGTGGTCTAACCGAGGGATACAGAGACAGGAACTGTGTACAGTGCTCCGTGTGTGGTCTAACCGAGGGTTCCGGGACAGGAACTGTGTACAGTGTTCCGAGTGTAGTCTCACCGAATGATACGGAGACCGGAACTGCGCACAGTGCTCCGAGTCTGGTCTAACCGAGGGATACGGAGACCGGAACTGTGCATAGTGCTCCGAGTCTGGTCTAACTGAGGGATACGGAGATCGGAACTGTGCACAGTGCTCCGAGTCTGGTCTTACCAAAGGATACGGAGACCGGAACTTTGCATAGTGTTCCGAGTCTGGTCCAACCGAGGGATACGGAGATCGGAACTGTGCATAGTGCTCCGAGTCTGGTCTAACCGAGGGATATGGAGCCCGGAACTGTGCAAGGTGCTCCGACACCAGTTTCTAACTGAGGGATATGGAGACCGGAACTGTGCACAGTGCTCCGAGTGTGGTCTAACCAAGCGATACGGAGACAGGAACTGTGCATCGTGCTCCGAGTCTGGTCTAACCGATGGATATGGAGACCGGAACTGTGCACAGTGCTTGGTGCGTGGTCTAACCGAGGGATACCAAGAAAGGAACTGTGCACAGTGCTGCGAGTGTGGTCTAACCAAACGATACGGAGACAGGAACTGTGCACAGTGCTCCGGGTGGGGTCTATCCAAGAGATACGGAGACAGAAACTGTGCACAGTGCTCCGAGAGTGGACAATCCACGAGATACGGAGACTGGAACTGTGCACAGTGTTCCGAGTGGGGTCTATCCGAGGGTTACGGAGACAGGAACTGTGCACAGTGCTCCGAGTGTGGTCTAACCAAGCGATACGGAGACTGGAACTGGGCACAGTGCTCGGAGTGTGGTCTAACCGATGCTTACGGAGACAGGAACTGTGCACAGTGCTCCGAGTCTGGTCTAACCGATGGATACATAGACTGTAACTGTGCATAGTGCTCCAAGTGTGGTCTAACCGAGGGATATGGTGAACGGCACTGTGCAGAGTGCTCCGAGTGTGGTCTAAGCAAGGGATATGGAGCCCAGAACTGTGCACAGTGCTCCGAGTCTGGTCTAACTGAGGGATACGGAGATCGGAACTGTGCACAGTGCTCCGAGTCTGGTCTTACCAAAGGATACAGAGACCGGAAAATTGCACAGTGCTCCGAGTCTGGTCCAACCGAGGTATACGGAGATCGGAACTGTGCATAGTGCTCCGAGTCTGGTCTAACCGAGGGATATGGAGCCGGGAACTGTGCAAGGTGCTCCGACACCAGTTTCTAACTGAGGGATAAGGAGACCGGAACTGTGCACAGTGCTCCAAGCGTTTTCTAACAGAGGGAGACAGAGACAGGAACTGTGCACAGTGCTCCGAGTGTGGATAACCGAGTGATGCGGAGACAGGAACTGTGCACAGTGCATTGAGTGTGGCCTAACCGAGGGATACGGAGACCGGAACTGTGCACAGTGCTCCGAGTGTGGTCTAACAGAGGGATACAGAGACAGGAACTGAGAACAGTTCAACGAGTTTTGACTAACCGAGGGATAAGAGACTGGAATGTGCACAGTGATCCGAGTGTGGTCTAATCAAAGGATATGCAGACCAGAACAGCGCCCAGTGCTCCGAGTCTGGTCCAACCGAGGGATACGGAGATCGGAACTGTGCATAGTGCTCCGAGTCTGGTCTAACCGAGGGATACGGAGCCGGGAACTGTGCACAGTGCAAGGTGCTCCGGCACCAGTTTCTAACTGAGGGAGAAGGAGACCGGAACTGTGCACAGTGCTCCGAGCGTGGTCTAACAGAGGGAGACAGAGACAGGAACTGTGCACAGTTCTCCGAGTGTGGATAACCGAGTGATGCGGAGACAGGAACTGTGCACAGTGCATTGATTGTGGCCTAACCGAGGGATACGAAGACCGGAACTGTGCACAGTGCTCCGAGTGTGGTCTAACAGAGGGATACAGAGACAGGAACTGAGAACAGTGCAACGAGTTTTGACTAACCGAGGGATAAGAGACTGGAATGTGCACAGTGATCCGAGTGTGGTCTAATCAAGGGATATGCAGACCAGAACTGCGCACAGTGCTCCGAGTGTGGTTTTACTGAGGGATACGGAGACCAGAACTGTGCACAGTGCTCCGAGTGTGGTCTAACCAAGGGATATGGAGACAGGAACTGCGCACAGTGCTCCGAGTGTGGTCTAACCAAAGGATACAGAGACCGGAACTGTGCACAGTGCTCCGAGTGTAGTCTGACCGAGGGATATTGAGATCAGAGCTGTCTCCTAGAACGAGAGGCCATAGTCTTAGTCTAAGAGGCGGTAGATTTAAATCAGAGATGAGGAGAAATTACTTTTCTCTAAGGGCCGTGAATCTGTGGAATTCACTACCTCACAGTGCAGTGGATGCCGGGTGCTGAATAAATTTAAGCAGGAGATAGACAGTTTTTTAATTAGCAACGGGGTGAAAGGTTATGGGGAGAAGGAGGGAAATTGGAGTTGAGGCGGGAATGAGAATCTTATGTTCTTATGTTCACAGATCTCAGAGTGTTGTCTAACCAGGGATACAGAAAGCGGGACAGTGCACAGTGCTCCGAGTGTGGATAACCGAGGGATACGTAGACTGTAACTGTGCATAGTACTCCAAGTGTGGTCTAACCGAGGGTTACGGAGATCGGAACTGTGCACAGTGCTCCAAGTGTGGCCTAACCGAGGGATACGGAGACCTGAACTGTGCACAGTGCTCCGAGTGTGGTCTAACAGAGGGATACAGAGACAGCAACTGTGCACAGTGCTCCGAGTGTGGTCTAACAGAGGGATACCGAGACAGGAACTGTGCACAGTGCTTCGAGTGTGGATAACCGAGGGATACGGAGACAGGAACTGTGCACAGTGCTCCGAATGTGGTCTACCCGAGGGATACAGAGACAGGAACTGTGCACAGTGCTGTAAGTGTGGTCAAAGAAAGGTGATACAGCGACAGGAACTGTGCACAGTGCTCCGAGTGTGTCTAACCGAGGGATACAGAGACCGGAACTGTGCACTGTGCTCCGAGTGTGGTCTAACCGAGGGATACAGAGACAGGAACAGTGCACAGTGCTCCGTGTGTGGTCTAACTGAGGAATAAGGAGACCGGAACTATGCAGAGTGCTCCAAGTGTGGTTTAAGCGAGGGAAATGGAGACTAGAACTGTGCACAGTGATCCGACTGTGGTCTAACTGAGGGATATGGAGACAGGAATTGTGCCAGGTCTCTGGATGTGGTCTAACCGAGGGATACGGAGACCGGAACTGTGCACAGTGCTCCGAGTGTTGAGTAACCGAGTGTTAGGTTACAGAAATGTGCACAGGGATCCGAGTCTGGTCTAATCAAGGGATATGCAGACCGGAACTATGCACAGTGCTCCGAGTGTGGTCTAACCGAGGGATACGGATACAAGACTGTGCACAGTGCTCCGAGTGTGGTCTAACTGAGAGATACGGAGACCAGAACTGTGCACAGTGCTCCGAATGTGGTCTGACCAAGGGATACGGAGACTGGAACTGTGCACAGTGGTCCAAGTGTGGTCTAACTGAGGGATACGTAGACCAGGTCTGTTCACAGTGCTCCAAGTGTGGTCTAACCAAGGGATATGGTGAATAGAAATATGTACAATACTCCGAGTGGGATCTCACTGAGGGATATGCAGACTACAGCTATGCACTGTGCTCCGAGTGTAGTCTGACCGAGGGATATGGAGATAAGAGCTGTCCCCTAGTATGAGAGGCCATAGTCTTAGTCTAAGAGGTGGTAGATTTAAATCAGAAATGAGGAGAAATTACTTTTCTCTAAGGGCCGTGAATCTGTGGAATTCACTACCTCACAGTGCAGTGGATGCCGGGTGCTGAATAAATTAAAGGAGGAGATAGACAGACTTTTCATTAGCAACGGGGTGAAAGGTTATGGGGAGAAGGAGGGAAATTGGAGTTGAGGCCGGAATGAGAATCTTATGTTCTTATGTTCACAGAGATCAAAGTGTTGTCTAACCAGGGAGACAGAAAGCGGAACTGTGCACAGTGCTCCTAATGTGGATAACCGAGGGATACGGAGACCGGAACTGTGCACAGTGCTCCGAGTGTGGTCTAACAGATGGATACAGAGACCGGAACTGTGCACAGTGCTCCGAGTGTGGTCTAACAGAGGGATACAGAGAAAGGAACTGTGCACAGTGCTCCGAGTGTTGACTACCCAAGGGATAAGAGACAGGAATGTGCACAGTGATCCGAGTGTGGTCTAACCAAGGGATATGCAGACCGGAACTGTGCACAGTGCTCCGGGTGTGGTCTAATAAAGGGATACGGAGACCAGAACTGTGCTCAGTGCTCCGATTGTGGTCTAACCGAGGGATACAGAGAGAGGAACTGTGCACAGTGCTCCGAGTGTCGTCTAACCGAGGGATACGGATACAGGACTGTGCACAGTGCTCCGAGTGTGGTCTAACTGAGAGATACGGAGACCAGAACTGTGCACAGTGCTCCGAATGTGGTCTGACCAAGGGATACGGAGACTGGAACTGTGCACAGTGCTCCGAGTGTGGTCTAACTGAGGGGATACAGCGAGCGGAACTGTGCACAGTGCTCCGAGTGTGGTCTAACAGAGCAATACAGAGACTGGAACTGTGCACAGTGCTCCGAGTGTGGTCTAACCAAGGGATATGGTGAATACTCCGAGTGTGATCTCACTGAGGGATATGGAGACTACAACTATGCACTGTGCTCCGAGTGTAGTCTGACCGAGGGATATTGAGATCAGAGCTGTCTCCTAGAACGAGAGGCCATAGTCTTAGTCTAAGAGGTGGTAGATTTAAATCAGAGATGAGGAGAAATTACTTTTCTCTAAGGGCCGTGAATCTGTGGAATTCACATCCTCACAGTGCAGTGGATGTCGGGTGCTGAATAAATTTAAGGAGGAGATAGACAGACTTTTCATTAGCAACGGGGTGAAAGGTTATGGGGAGAGGGTGGGAAATTGGAGTTGAGGCCGGAATGAGAATCTTATGTTCTTATGTTCACAGAGATCAGAGTGTGGTCTAACCAGGGAGACAGAAAGCGGAACTGTGCACACTGCTCCTAATGTGGATAACCGAGGGATACGGAGACCGGAACTGTGCACAGTGCTCCGAGTGTGGTCTAACAGATGGATACGGAGACCGGAACTATGCACAGTGCTCCGAGTGTGGTCTAACTGAGGGATACGGAGACTGGAACTGTGCACAGTGCTCCGAGTGTGGTCTAACAGAGGGATACAGAGATAGGAACTGTGCACAGTGCTCCGAGTGTTGACTACCCGAGGGATAAGAGACAGGAATGTGCACAGTGATCCGAGTGTGGTCTAACCAAGGGATATGCAGACCGGAACTGTGCACAGTGCTCCGACGT
Organism: Isurus oxyrinchus; assembly: GCA_026770705.1. Lineage (NCBI taxonomy): Eukaryota > Metazoa > Chordata > Chondrichthyes > Lamniformes > Lamnidae > Isurus > Isurus oxyrinchus. The sequence goes on along the minus strand of JANJGN010000742.1, from coordinate 12,625 downwards.
GGTCTAACTGAGGGATACAGAGACAGGAACTGAGAACAGTGCAACGAGTTTTGACTAACCGAGGGATAAGAGACAGGAATGTGCACAGTGATCCGAGTGTGGTCTAATCAAGGGATATGCAGACCAGAACTGCGCACAGTGCTCCGAGTGTGGTTTTACTGAGGGATACGGAGACCAGAACTGTGCACAGTGCTCCGAGTGTGGTCTAACCAAGGAATATGGAGACAGGAACTGCGCACAGTGCTCCGAGTGTGGTCTAACCAAAGGATACAGAGACCGGAACTGTGCACAGTGCTCCGAGTGTGGTCTAACCGAGGGATATTGAGATCAGAGCTGTGTCCTAGAATGAGAGGCCATAAGAGGTGGTAGATTTAAATCAGAGATGAGGAGAAATTACTTTTCTCTAAGGGCCGTGAATCTGTGGAATTCACTACCTCACAGTGCAGTAGATGCCGGGTGCTGAATAAATTTAAGGAGGAGATAGACAGATTTTTAATTAGCAACGGGGTGAAAGGTTATGGGGAGAGGGTGGGAAATTGGAGTTGAGGCCGGAATGAGAATCTTATGTTCTTATGTTCACAGAGATCAGAGTGTGGTCTAACCAGGGAGACAGAAAGCGGAACTGTGCACAGTGCTCCTAATGTGGATAACCGAGGGATACGGAGACCGGAACTGTGCACAGTGCTCCGAGTGTGGTCTAACAGATGGATACGGAGACCGGAACTATGCACAGTGATCCGAGTGTGGTCTAACCAAGGGATATGCAGACCGGAACTGTGCACAGTGCTCCGGGTGTGGTCTAATCAAGGGATACGGAGACCAGAACTGTGCTCAGTGCTCCGATTGTGGTCTAACTGAGGGATACAGAAAGCGGAACTGTGCACAGTGCTCCAAGTGTGGTCCAACTGAGGGATACGGAGACCAGAACTGTGCACAGTGCTCCGAGTGTGGTCTAACTGAGGGATACGGAGACCAGAACTGTGCACAGTGCTCCGAGTGTGATCTAACGCAGGGATACGGAGACCAGAACTGTGCACAATACTCCGAGTAGTTTTCTAACCGAGGGATATGGAGCCCGTAACTGTGTACAATGCTCCGAGTGTGGATTCTGACTGAGAGATATGGAGACCGGAACTGTGCACAGTGCTCCGACTCTGGTGTCTAACTGAGGGATATGAAGACCGGAACAGTGCACCATGCTCCGAGTGTGCTCTAACCGAGGGATACGGAGACAGGAACTATGCACTGTGCTCCGTCTGTGGTCTAACCGAGGGATACGGAGACCGGAACTGTGCACAGTGCTCCGAGTGTGGCCTAAGCGAGGGATACGGAGACCAGAACTGTGCACAGTGCTCCGACTCTGGTTTCTAACTGAGGGATATGGAGACCGGAACTGTGCACAGTGCTCTAAGTGTGGTCTAACCAAGGGATGTGGTGAATAGAAATATGTACAATACTCCGAGTGTGATCTCACTGAGGGATATGGAGACTACAACTATGCACTGTGCTCCGAGTGTCGTCTAACCGAGGGATATGGAGATCAGAGCTGTCTCCTAGAACAAGAGGCCATAGTCTTAGTCTAAGAGGTGGTAGATTTAAATCAGAGATGAGGAGAAATTACTTTTCTCTAAGGGCCGTGAATCTGTGGAATTCACTACCTCAGTGCAGTGGATGCTGGGTCATGAATAAATTTAAGGAGGAGATAGACAGATTTTAAATTAGCAACGGGGTGAAAGGTTATGGGGACAGAGTGGGAAATTGGAGTTGAGGCCGGAACAAGAATCTTATGTTCTTATGTTCACAGTGCTCCGAGTGTTGTCTAACCAAGGGATATGGTGCCCGGAACTGTGCACAGTGCTCCGAGTGTGGTCTAATTGAGAGATACGGAGACCAGAACTGTGCACAGTGCTCCAAGTGTGGTCTCTGACCGAGAGATATGGAGACCGGAATTGTGCACAGTGCTCTGATTCTGGTTTCTAACTGAGGGATGTGGAGACCGGAACTGTGCACAGTGCTTGGTGCGTGGTCTAACCGAGGGATACTGAGAACGGAACTGTGCACAGTGCTCCAAGTCTGGTCTAACCAAGGGATACTCAGATCGGAACTGTGTACAGTACTCCGATTGTGGTCTAACCAAAGGATACGGAGACCGGAACTGTGCATAGTGCTCCGAGTCTGGTCGAACTGAGGGATACGGAGATCGGAACTGTGCATAGTGCTCCGAGTCTGGTCTAACCAACGGATATGGAGACAGGAACTGTGCAAGGTGCTCCGACTCCGGTTTCTAACTGAGGGATATGGAAACCGGAACTGTGCACAGTGCTCGGTGCGTGGTCTAACCGAGGGATACCGAGAAAGGAACTGTGCACAGTGCTGCGAGTGGGGTCTAACCGAGGGATATGGAGACCGGAACTGTGCACAGTGCTTGGTGCGTGGTCTAACCGAGGGATACCGAGAAAGGAACTGTGCACAGTGCTGCGAGTGTGGTCTAACCAAACGATACGGAGACAGGAACTGTGCACAGTGCTCCGGGTGGGGTCTATCCAAGGGATACGGAGACAGAAACTGTGCACAGTGCTCCGAGTGTGGTCTAACCAAGCAATACGGAGACCGGAACTGTGCACAGCGCTCCGAGTGTGGTCTAACCGAGGGATAGGGAGACAGGAAGTGTGCACTGTGCTCCGAGTGTGGTCTAACCGAGGGATATGGTGAACAGAACTGTGCACAGTGCTCCAAGTGTGGTCCAGCCAAGGGATATGGTGAATAGAAATATGTACAATACTCCGAGTGTGATCTCACTGAGAGATATGGAGACTACAACTATGTACTGTGCTCCGAGTGTAGTCTGACCGAGGGATATTGAGATCAGAGCTGTGTCCTAGAACGAGAGGCCATAATCTTAGTCTAAGAGGTGGTAGATTTAAATCAGAGATGAGGAGAAATTACTTTTCTCTAAGGGCCGTGAATCTGTGGAATTCACTACCTCACAGTGCAGTGGATGCCGGGTGCTGAAGAAATTTAAGGAGGAGATAGACAGATTTTTAATTAGCAACGGGGTGAAAGGTTATGGGGAGAGGGTGGGAAATTGGAGTTGATGCCGGAATGAGAATCTTATGTTCACAGAGATCAGAGTGCGGTCTAACCAGGGATACAGAAAGCGGAACAGTGCACAGTGCTCCGAGTGTGGTCTAACTGAGGGATAAGGAGACAGGAACTGTGCACAGTGCTCCGAGAGTGGTTAACTGAGGGATACGGAGACAGGAACTGTGCACAGTGATCCGAGTGTGGTCTAACCGAGGGATACGGAGACAGGAACTGTGCACAGTGCTCCGTGTGTGGTCTAACCAAGGGATACGGAGACAGGCACTGTGCACAGTGCTCCGAGTGTGGTCTAACCGAGGGATACGGAGACAGGAACTGCGCACAGTGCTCCGAGTGTGGTCTAACCAAAGGATACGGAGACAGGCACTGTGCACAGTGCTCCGAGTGTGGTCTAACCAAGGGATATGGAGACAGGAACTGTGCACAGTGCTCCGAGTGTGGTCTAACCGAGGGATACGGAGACAGGAACTGTGGACAGTGCTCCGAGTGTGGTCTAACTGAGGGATATTGAGATCAGAGCTGTGTCCTAGAACGAGAGGCCATAGTCTTAGTCTAAGAGGTGGTAGATTTAAATCAGAGATGTGGAGAAATTACTTTTCTCTAAGGGCCGTGAATCTGTGGAATTCACTACCTCACAGTGCAGTGGATGTCGGGTGCTGAAGAAATTTAAGGAGGAGATAGACAGATTTTTAATTAGCAACGGGGTGAAAGGTTATGGGGAGAGGGTGGGAAATTGGAGTTGATGCCGGAATGAGAATCTTATGTTCACAGAGATCAGAGTGCGGTCTAACCAGGGATACAGAAAGCGGAACAGTGCACAGTGCTCCGAGTGTGGTCTAACTGAGGGATACGGAGACAGGAACTGTGCACAGTGCTCCGAGAGTGGTTAACTGAGGGATACGGAGACAGGAACTGTGCACAGTGATCCGAGTGTGGTCTAACCGAGGGATACGGAGACAGGAACTGTGCACAGTGCTCCGTGTGTGGTCTAACCAAGGGATACGGAGACAGGCACTGTGCACAGTGCTCCGAGTGTGGTCTAACCGAGGGATACGGAGACAGGAACTGCGCACAGTGCTCCGAGTGTGGTCTAACCAAAGGATACGGAGACAGGCACTGTGCACAGTGCTCCGAGTGTGGTCTAACCAAGGGATATGGAGACAGGAACTGTGCACAGTGCTCCGAGTGTGGTCTAACCGAGGGATACGGAGACAAGAACTGTGGACAGTGCTCCGAGTGTGGTCTAACTGAGGGATATTGAGATCAGAGCTGTGTCCTAGAACGAGAGGCCATAGTCTTAGTCTAAGAGGTGGTAGATTTAAATCAGAGATGTGGAGAAATTACTTTTCTCTAAGGGCCGTGAATCTGTGGAATTCACTACCTCACAGTGCAGTGGATGTCGGGTGCTGAATAAATTTAAGCAGGAGATAGACAGATTTTTAATTAGCAACAGGGTGAAAGGTTATGGGGAGAAGGAGGGAAATTGGAGTTGAGGCCGGAATGAGAATCTTATGTTCTTATGTTCACAGAGCTCAGAGTGTTGTCTAACCAGGGATACAGAAAGCGGGACAGTGCACAGTGCTCCGAGTGTGGTCTAACTGAGGGGATACAGAGACAGGAACTGTGCACAGTGCTCCGAGTGTGGATAACCGAGGGATACGGAGACCGGAACTGTGCACAGTGCTCCGAGTGTGGTCTAACAGAGGGATACGGAGACCGGAACTGTGCACAGTGCTCCGGGTGTGGTCTAACTGAGGGATACGGAGACTGGAACTGTGCACAGTGCTCCGAGTGTGGTCTAACTGAGAGATACAGAGACCAGAACTGTGCACAGTGCTCCGAGTGTGGTCTAACTGAGGGATACAGAGACAGGAACTGTGCACAATGCTCCAAGTGTGATCTAACCGAGGGATAAGGAGACAGGAACTGTGCACAGTGCTCTGACTGTGGTCTAACCGAGGGATACGGAGACAGGAACAGTGTACAGTGCTCCGAGTGTGGTCTAACTGAGGGATACAGAGACAGGAACTGTGCGCAATGCTCCGAGTACGGTCTAACTGAGGGACATGGAGACCGGAACTGTGCACAATGATCCCAGTGTGGTCTAACCAAGGGATATGGTGACTAGAACTATGTACAGTTCTCCGAGTGTGGTCTAACCGAGGGATATGGAGACAGGAACTGTGCACAGTGCTCCAAGAGTGGTCTAACCCAGGGATATGAAGATCAAACTGTGCACAGCGCTCCGAGTCTGGCCTAACCGAGGGATACGGAGATCGGAACTGTGCACAGTGCTCCGAGTGTGGAATAACCGTGGGATATGGAGACCGGAACTGTGCACATGGCTCTAAGAGAGGTCTAACCAAGGGATACAGAGACTGGAACTGTGCACTGTGCTCCAAGTGTGGTATAACCCTGGGATATGAAGACCATACTGTGTACAGTTCTCCGAGTGTGGTCTGACCGAGAGATACGGAGGCTGGAACAGTGCACAGTGCTCGGAGTGAAGTCTAACCAAGGGATACGGAGACAGGAACTGTGCACCATGCTCCGAGCGTGGTCTAACCGAGGGACACGGAGACAGGAACTGTGTACAGTGCTCCGAGTGTGGTCTAACTGAGGGATATGGAGACGGGAACTGTGCACAGTGCTCCCAGTGTGGTCTAACACAGGGATATGAAGACCAAGCAGTGCACAGTGCTACGAGTGTGGTCTAACTGAGGGATACGGAGACCGGAACAGTGCACAGCGCTCCGAGTGTGGTCTAACTGAGGGACACGGAGACCAGATAAGTGCACAGTGCCCCGAGTGCGGTCTAACCGAGGGATACGGAGACCGGAACAGTGCACAGTGCTCCGAGTGTGGTCTTACTGAGGGATATGGAGACCGGAACCGTGCACGGTTTTCCAATTGTGATCTAAGCCAGGGATATGTAGACAGGAACTGTGCACAGTGCTCTGAGTGTGGTCAAACCCAGGGATAGGGAGATTGGAACTGTACACAGAGCTCCGAGTGTGGTCTAACCGAGGGATTCGGAGACCGGAACTGTGCATAGTGCTCCAAGTGTGTTCTAACCGAGGGATACGGAGACAGATACTGTGCACAGCGTTCCGAGTGTGGTCTAATCGAGGGATACGGAGGCAGGAACTGTTCACTGCTCTCCGAGTGTGGTCTAACCGAGGGACACGGAGATCGGAACAGTGCACAGTTCTCCAAGTGTGGTCTAACCAAGGGATACGGAGACAGGAACTGTGCACAGTGCTCCAAGTGTGGTCTAACAGAGATATGGAGACTACAACTATGCACTGTGCTCCGAGTGTAGTCTGACCGAGGGATATGGAGATCAGAGCTGTCTCCTAGAACGAGAGGCCATAGTCTTAGTCTAAGAGGCGGTAGATTTAAATCAGAGATGAGGAGAAATTACTTTTCTCTAAGGGCCGTGAATCTGTGGAATTCACTACCTCACAGTGCAGTGGATGCCGGGTGCTGAATAAATTTAAGGAGGAGATAGACAGATTTTTAATTAGCAACGGGGTGAAAGGTTATGGGGAGAGGGTGGGAAATTGGAGTTGAGGCCGGAGTGAGAATCTTATGTTCTTATGTTCACAGAGCTCAGAGTGTTGTCTAACCGAGGGATACAGAAAGTGGAACTGTGCACAGGGCTCCGAGTGTGGTCTAACTGAGGGGAGACAGAGACAGGAACTGTGCACAGTGCTCCGAGTGTGGTCTAACTGAGGAATACGGAGACAGGAAGTGTGCACAGTGCTCCGAGTGTGGTCTAACTGAGGAATACAGAGACAGGAAATGTGCACAGTGCTCCGACTGTGGTCTAACTGAGGAATACAGAGACAGGAAATGTGCACAGTGCTCCGACTGTGGTCTAACCGAGGAATACAGAGACAGGAACTGTGCACAGTGCTCCGAGTGTGGTCTAACTGAGGAATACGGAGACAGGAAGTGTGCACAGTGCTCCAGGTTTGGGCTAACCAAGGTTCAATGCAATAACTCCCTTATTATCTCTCATTCCCTCTGGAAATGACCCAAGTGTTGGTTTCCTTTTATGACCCCCTTAACCTATGTCACTACTTTTGTTCTCTGTATGATTGTCTCCACATCCCTCTCACCTCTCGCCCACTTAAGACTCCTCTTGCCATTCTGCAGTTGATGTCGGTACCACAGTCCTGTTATGTTGGCAGTTTCAGGAGTTTGACCCAACGAGAATGAAGAAATCATGATATAAATTTATAAATACTGTGGCTACAAGAGCAGGTCAGAGGCTAGGAATTGTGTGACAAGTAACTCACCTCCTGACTCCCCAAAGCCTGTCCACCATCTACAAGGCACAAGTCAGGAGTGTGATGGGATTCTCCCCACTTGCCTGGAACAGTGCAGCTCCCACAACACTCGAGAAGCTCGACACCGTCCAGGACAAAGCAGTCCCACTTGATTGGCTCCCCATCCACAAACATTCACTCCCTCCACCACCGACGCACAGTAGCAGCAGTGTGTGTACCATCTACAAGATGCACTGCAGGAACTCACCAAGGCTCCTTCGACAGCACCGCCCAAACCCACCTCCTCTACCATCTAGAAGGACAAGGGCAGCAGACACATGGGAACACCCACCGCCTGGAAGTTCCCCTCCGAGCCACTCACCATCCCGACTTGGAAATACATCGGCCGTTCCTTCACTGTCACTGGGTCAAAATCCTGGAACTCCCTCCCTAACAGCGCCGTGGGTGTACCTATACCTCACGGATAAAATCCTGGAACTCCCTCCCTAACAGCGCCGTGGGTGTATCTACACCACACGGGGACAAAATCCTGGAACTCCCTCCCTAACAGCGCCGTGGGTGTACCTACACCACACGGACAAAATCCTGGAACTCCCTCCCTAACAATGCTGTGGGTGTACCTACACCACACGGGGTCAAAATCCTGGAACTCCCTCCCTAACAACGCTGTGGGTGTACCTACACCACACGGGGTCAAAATCCTGGAACTCCCTCCCTAACAGCGCTATGGGTGTACCTACACCACACGGGACAAAATCCTGGAACTCCCTCCCTAACAGCACCGTGGGTGTACCTACACCACACAGGACAAAATCCTGGAACTCCCTCCCTAACAGCGCTGTGGGTGTACCTACACCACACGGACAAAATCCTGGAACTCCCTCCCTAACAGCGCTGTGGGTGTACCTACACCACACGGACAAAATCCTGGAACTCCCTCCCTAACAGCGCTGTGGGTGTACCTACACCACACGGGGACAAAATCCTGGAACTCCCTCCCTAACAGCACCGTGGATGTACCTACACCACACAGGGGACAAAATCCTGGAACTCCCTCCCTAACAGCACCGTGGGTGTACCTACACCACACAGGGGACAAAATCCTGGAACTCCCTCCCTAACAGCACCGTGGGTGTACTGGGATGACCCCAGTTCGGACCAGTTCGTAACTGGCATCAGCAGCAGCCGCTCTTTCTTGCCATGCCAGCTGTACGGGTGCCACGGCCAGCAATACCGGTGTCACGTCCATGGACACATCGCCCTGCGCTACTGGGCTGCCCCCCTTCCAGGGCCGGTCCTCCTGGTCCGCACCCCTCTTCCTCCAGCTGAACCCATGGTTTAACGGGTCAAACCTTGGCACCGGTCTTCCTGCTTTACCACCCTGTGGGTGGCGTCCGCGGGCACTGGTGCGCCATTTTGCCTCGGCGGGCCACACTGTTATTTTACTGAGCAAGATGGCCACCTGACAGAGCGCGCGGAGATCCTAATGCTGAACCTTGCCAATGGGAAATCAGATGCAGGAATTGAAATTGCTTCTCAGAGTTTGATGTTCCATCAGGCATGATCTATTTGCTTAGTGATTTGTTTTTTTTTTGTTAAATTTGGTGCAGATGTTTTGCCTGCCTAACTTGGGCGCATTGAATCATCCAGGGACGGAGCACAGAGGGAAGTGGGCTGGGGAGGATCACGTACCCTTTAAGGGCCGGGGTCAGCTCATTTTCCCAAGCCACTCTTTAATCTTGGCGTAGAAATGTGATGGATGTCATTACTGTTTAAGAGGGGGGGGCGGAACAGATGGAGCAAAACAGAAGGTCAGCGATAGGTGGGGGTTAAGGAGAGATTGACAAAGACGTCAAGGACGCAGGACGAAGGGAGCGTTGATGGTCGTGTTAAAGACTAAAGGAGGTGCTGATGGTGGCATAAAGGTGAGGTAGCAGAATGTGTCGATGGCAGAGCAAGAGCCGCCAAGGCGGCCACCGCTAGGCAGTAAACCAATGACGCTACACGACGCCCCCCCTTCGTGCGGTGCCGCGCTCAGCCCAAGGGGGCTGCTTCACCATCGAACCGTGCCCAAGAGCTACACCGGCCCCTGGGGTTACCCCGTTGCTTAGCTAGCAGCTTCGGAGAGCTCTGTGACCCCTGGGTTACCGACGCCATCTTACCGCCGCGCTTAAGAGGAAAGGAGAGCAGGGCATCCCGGAGCTGGCGAGGGGAAAGCGCTACTTATTGATCGTCCCCTTGAGGCGATGCACAAGGGGGTGGGGGGGGGGGGGGGGGGAGGGGGGATGCAGGCTTGCCACGCCACGGCCGGAGGGATCGAGATGCAAAACCAAAACCCCCCCCACCACCCCACCCACCACCCCCCACCCCCCCACGGCCCCACCCCCCCCCACCCCCCCCACCACCCCCACCCCCCCACCCCACCCCCCACCCCCCCACCCCACCACCCGCCAACCCCCCCCCACCACCCACCCCCCCACCCCCGCCGCCCAACCCCCCACCCCCCCCACCCACCCCCACCCCCACCAAAGGGGAATCGTGTCGGCTTCCTGAGCGGGCAACCTAAAGTCTGAACGTCTGCCAGCGCAACAAAGGCGCCTCTTGTGGGGGGCGGGGGGGTGGGCGAGGAGCGGGGAGGTGAGGAACGTGGTGGAGCAGACATCCGCAAGCACTGACGATGAGGTCACGTCTGCCCAGCCGCGCACGCGCGGCTGTCGAAAGCCGCTGCCCGCCGGTCGCGTGACGTCACGACGCCGGCTGCTCCGACGTCACCGCGCCAAACCCCCCCCTCCCCCCCCCTCCCTGAACATCCACCTTTCAAATGGTTTAAAATCCACGATTATTTTTTATTTAAACTAATAAAGGCAAAGATTTGAACAAAAAAAATAAATAAATAAATAAAGAGAGGGAAAGGGTAGGAAGGGAATAAAAATCAAAGTCGGTGGGGGGGGGGGGTAAAAAAAAACGGGTCCCCCTTGGTGGCGTCAGACGCAATCGCGTACGTCAGCGCGTCCGGGGGGCGGGGCCGTCGGGCCCGGCCTGGCTTGGCCTGGCCTGGCCCGGGGCCCGGGGTGGGGGCGGAGTTCGAGGCGGCGCTGGCTAAGGGGGCGGGGCCATGCTAATCGAGGGGGCGGGGTGTGTCGTCCCCCATGGTTGTTGGGGGGGGGGAGGAGGGGAGGAGGGGGGCGTGGTTATGCAAAGGAATTAGGAGGGGGGCGGGGGCTATGTTAATGAGGGGCGGGTCCGCCACCAGGGACAGCGCCCGAGTCCGAAACTCGGGGCTGGAGGATCGGGACCAGGGTTCGGCGAGTGAGAGGCGCAGCTCGGAGCCCCCGCCACCCCCAGCCTCCCAGCCCGGGCTCGTTCGGTGGGGTGAAAGAGGCCGGAGCGGGAACGGAAGGAAAGGAGGCGGCAGCCCGCCCGGTTTGCCCGGTTTGCCCGGAGTCCAGGACCAGGACCAGGACCAGGGGGAGGGGGGGCGGGAGCTGGTGGTCCCAACTTGGCCGGGAAGGAGGAGGAAGGAAGGAAGTTTCTGGCGGAGGAGACAGAGGCTGGAGCCTGTCTGTCCCTGGGAGAGCAGCAGCAGCAGCAGCAGGGGAGAGACACACAGAGAGAGAGACAGCAAGAACTCACCTTGTGCACAGGTAAGTGTCTGAGATGACAGAGAGAGACAGACAGGGAGAGGGAGGGAGACAGGGAGAGGGAGGGAGACAGGGAGAGGGAGGGGAGACAGGGAGAGGGAGAGGGAGACAGGGAGAGGGAGAGGGAGACAGGGGGAGGGAGGGAGACAGGGAGAGGGAGGGAGACAGGGAGAGGGAGAGGGAGACAGGGAGAGAGGGAGAGGGAGACAGGGGGGAGGGAGGGAGACAGGGAGAGGGAGGGAGACAGGGAGAGGGAGGGAGACAGGGAGAGGGAGAGGGGAGACAGGGAGAGGGGAGAGGGAGACAGGGAGAGGGAGGGAGACAGGGAGAGGGAGAGGGGAGACAGGGAGAGGGAGGGAGACAGGGAGAGGGAGGGAGACATGGAGAGGGAGGGGAGACAGGGAGAGGGAGAAGGAGGGAGACAGGGAGAGGGAGGGAGACAGGGAGAGGGAGAGAGACAGGGAGAGGGAGGGAGACAGGGAGAGGGAGGGAGACAGGGAGAGGGAGAGAGACAGGGAGAGGGAGAGGGAGGGAGACAGGGAGAGGGAGGGGAGACAGGGAGAGGGAGAGGGAGACAGGGAGAGGGAGAGGGAGACAGGGAGAGGGAGACAGGGAGAGGGAGACAGGGAGAGGAGAGGGAGACAGGGAGAGGGAGGGAGACAGGGAGAGGGAGAAAGGGAGGGAGACAGGAGAGGAGGGAGACAGGGAGAGGGAGAGAGACCCAGACGGAGAGAGGGAGGGAGGACAGGGAGAGGGAGGAGAGACAGGGAGAGGGAGAGAGACAGGGAGAGGGGAGGAGAGACAGGGAGAGAGGAGAAGGAGGGAGACAGGGAGAGGGAGGGAGACAGGGAGAGGGAGGGAGACAGGGAGAGGGAGGGAGACAGGGAGAGGGTTACAGGGAGAGGGAGACAGGGAGAGGGAGGGAGACAGGGAGAAGGAGGGAGACAGGGAGAGGGAGGGAGACAGGGAGACAGGGGAGAGGGAGGGAGACAGGGAGAGGGAGGGAGACAGGGAGAGGGAAGGGAGACAGGGAGGAGGGAGGGAGACAGGGGAGAGGGAGGGAGACAGGGAGAGGGAGGGAGACGGAGAGGGAGGGAGACAGGGAGAGGGAGGGAGACAGGGAGAGGAGGACAGGGAGAGGGAGAGAGACAGGGAGAGGGAGGAGATGAGGGAGAGAGAGAGAGAGACAAGGGAGAGAGGGAGAGAGACAGGGAGACAGGGAGAGAGAGAGAGAGAGAGAGAGACAGGGAGAGAGAGAGAGAGACAGGGAGGGAGACAGGGAGAGGGAGGGAGGACAGGGTAGAGGGAGAGAGAGAGAGATAGGGAGAGAGGGAGAGAGAGACGGGGAGAGAGGGAGGGGGGGAGAGACGGAGTGGGGGGGAGACGGAGAGGGAGACGGAGGGAGGGAGACCCCGGAGAGAGTGGGGAGGTGAGAGTGAGAGTGGTGGGGGTGAGAGAAAGGGGAGTGGGGGGTGTAGAGAGTGAGAGTGAGGGGGGAGCAGAGAGTGAGAGTGAGGGGGGGAGCAGGAGAGTGAGAGTGAGGGGGGAGCAGAGAGTGAGAGTGAGGGGGGAGCAGAGAGTGAGAGT